>RCUC01140367.1:0-53998 GCA_003697995.1 Taxidea taxus jeffersonii
AAAAATTTACCAAATCATTTTGAGAAAATATAGTCCACTAAATTATATGTCTTCTCTCTATTCCTTCATTCTGCCTAGTGCCATTTTCCACACAAAAGAAACACGTATTTCCTCTTTTTAAAATTAGCAAATAATTTTGAGAAAATATAGAGTCCACTAAATTATATGTCTTTTCTCTCTTCACTATGCCCAGTGCTATTTTCTACACAAAAGGAACACACATTTCCTCAATTGGTTATTGTATCAGCTTGGCACAGGTGAGAACTACTCATTTTGAATCAACTGGGCTCTTATCCCCATCATAGGCAAGGATACATGTTATGGATTCCTCTTTGAAAATGAAATCATCAGAGCTCACTTACATTAAAGCCAGGAGCTGTCATGGATAGTGCAGAATGCATCCGTGGTAATGACAGATTGGCAGTGGCCATGAACTTCCCTGAAGGACAGATGAGAAAAGGAGGTGATTTGAATTTAGCACTGAAATGTAGTGCTGTAGCTATGTTCTTGTTTTCCTGAGTTTAATAACATTTTGATCTTAACCCAAGTAGTCAGTCATCTGTAAGCTGTAGTGTGTCCCAAGAAAATTCATCTGAAATGTGTGATGTTGTTTTATTCAAGTCACCAAGCCCCAATTTCTGGTGACCATTTATTCTATGACAGAGATGATGCTATTACTGATACTTGAATGTTTCCTCACATTAAGAGATTTGAACTTGTTAAACACTTTCAAACAAGCAAATGAAGCTTGTTGTTAGCCATTTTAGGAGCAGATGGGAAGATCTGATACACAGAGGGAAACCAAAATATTTAAAACACCCATTTTCTATCTATCTGTGGGAATAATTTTTGTTTTGAACTTATAACCCAAAACTTCTTTGTCTAGGATTCATTTCTACCACATCAGTGGTGTCCAGTTATGATTCCTGAAACAAAGCTTTATGGATGATTTTTACATATTGATTGATGGTAGATGAACACTGATCAGACTATTGTTAAATAAATTGCAGTGGTAACTTACAAGCACTGGAAAAGAGGAACACAAGATTCTGTGAGAACCCATGTCTTGGTCTGGTGAAGCTTTAAGTGCCTCTTGGGAGATTAAGTTTTGAGTTGACAGCTGAGAAGTAAACATGGCTTGTTGGGCTCAAGAAGAGGTGGCAGTTTTCTATTTGGAGGTAACAGCAGAGGAAGGATGTAGAGGTGTGGAGGAATGTTGACACGGACTTCTGGAGAAACTGAGGCCAACAAGCCTCATGGTTAGAGTGTAAAGAGTGAACATCCAAGACATAGCACAACAGGTTGATGACAGTCAAGGTACCCAGGGCTCCAGAACCATCCAAGTGTTTGGGCTTCATGGCCAGAGTTAAAGGAAGCAGTGGAGGCTTTAGGCATGCATGTTACATTAACGGATATACATTTTAAAAGGATCTTTCTGGCCCCAACTAGAAGTAGATATTTCAGGGAGCAAAAGTGAGTACTTTCGTTTTGGCACATGTTCTTTACCAGACCTGTGCATTGCAATTTTTTTCTCACAGCCTTTTGCTTGTTCTTCATTTTCTTAGCACTGTCTTTTGAAGAGCAGTTTTTTGTTTAGTTTTTTTTTTTTTAATTTTGCAGAAATCCAGTTTATCTATATTTTTTTCTTTCATGGATCATGCTTTTGGTGCTTTACCTAAAAACTCATCAACAAATCCAAGCTCTGTTTTTTTTTTTTTTTTCTTGAAGATTAGAGTTTTAGGTTCACCTTTAGGTCAATGACCCATTTTGAGGTAATATTATATGTGATGTGAGGTATTGATCAGAATTTTTTCTTTCCTTCCTCCCTCCCTCCCTCCCTTCCTTCTTCCCTCTTGCCCTCTTCCTCTCTCCCTCCCCCCCATCTTTCCACTCTCCCACCCCCTCTCTCTTTCTTTATTTTTCTTCCTTCTCTCTCTCTTTCTTTCTCTTTCTCTCTTTCTTCTTTTCTTTCTTGTCTTTCATAGATACCCAATCTCTCCTTGCTATTTGTTGAATGCTGTTTGTTGCAAAGATTACCATCCTTTATGGTGTTCTTATCTTTGTCAAGAGTCAGTTATTCATGTGTGTGGGTCTGTATCTGGACTCTGTCCTTTTCCATTCATCAATTTATTTGTTTTGATCACACTGTCTGATTACTATAGCTTTAAATAAACCTTGAAATCAGATCTAGAGTCCTGTAGTTTTGTACTTCCATTCTTCTCTTTCAAGATTATATTGGCTATTTATAGGTGTTTTGCATTTCCATATGAATTTTACAAATAGTTTGTCAATTTATAAAAAAAATATTGCACTGAATTTTTATTAGGAATGCACCAATCAATTTACAACAAAAAGATCATTTGGGAGGATTAAATGTTACATTTCCTTTCTAACAATAATATTGTTGGATTTACTAAACTAAAAATGTGCTTAAATTTCTGCATGTATTTCCGTGAGGAATATTGCTGTAGAATCTTCTTGTAATGTCTTTTTCTAGTTTTGACATTATGGCAATCATAGATCATATAATGAATTATGAAATATTACATTTTTTGCAGCTTTCTGGAAGATGTATATAGATTCTATAGTTTGGTTTCATTTCTTTACTTATATCTTGATTGCAATCACAAGTGAAGCTATCTGGTCTTGGAGTTTTGTTTTTTTGTTTTTTTTTGCTTGTTTCTTTTTGTTTTTTGTTTTGTTTTATTTTGCTTTCTTTTAATGGGAAGGATTTTTAATTGAAAATTCTATTTCAAAATAGATACAGGGATATTCAGATTAACTATTTCTTTGCTTAAGTTTGGAAGTTTGTGTCTTTTAAGGAATTTGCCCATTTTATCTCACGTATCAATTATTGTCAGAAAGCTGTAGTTTTGCCTTATCTTCCTTTTAACAACAATAGAATGTGGTGATGTCACTTCTCTCATTTTTGATACAACTGATTGTGTCTTCTCCCTTTCTTGATCAGTCTGGCTGCAGGTTTGTCAATTTCATTGATTTCAAAGAACTAGCTTTTGTTTGAATTGAATTTTTGTTGTTTTCTGTTTATTTTATTATTTTACTTCTTGAGCGTTATATTTCTTTTCTGCTATTGAAAGGTGAGGATAAAAAAAAAGATGAGGATGTTGATTTGCTATTATTTTACAACTTTCTTAAGGCAGAACCCAAGATGATTGATTTGAGATCTCTCTTCTAATATATTTAGTACAATAAAGTTAGTGAAATAAGAAATTAATTTAGTGCAATAAATAATAAAAGACAATTCTGCTTTAGATACATCCTGCATGTTTGGAACATTATATTTTCACTTTTATTCATTTCAAATATTTTCTCCTAGTGTAGTTCTCTCCTCCAGTGCTCTGTTCTGCAAACTCAGTCATCTAGGTTTTCCAGGCTCTCAGCTTCATCTCCTCAACACAAGGGTTTCCTTCATTGCCCTGAGGCCTAGAAACTCTTCTAAGGCAGTAAGCCAGGACAACCATAGGGGTCACCTCTCTTTATTCCCTTGTCTTGGGAACCATCCACTGATGCCCAGTATCTTCACTTCTGCTACCTGTCATCATCCGTGATCTCTCAACAGGGCTACTCCAATGCCTATTTTTCCACCCTTCACACAAAAATATCAACCCATCTTCCCCCTCTGCTGGAGCATCTGCTTCCCAGAATCCCTCTGTGATCTCCCATGACTTCAATGGAAAACCTAAATATCTTTAATTTGGAGAGAAGACTTTTCTTTTTCTTTTTATTATTATTATTGTTATTATTATTATTTTAAAAGATTTCATTTATTTATTTGACAGAGATCACAAGTAGGCAGAGAGGCAGGCAGAGGGCAGAGACCCTGGGATCATGACCCAAGCCAAAGGCAGAGGCTTTAACCCACTGAGCCACCCAGGTGCCTTATTTTTTTTTTAAGTAGGCTCCATACCCAGTGTAGAGTCCAATGCAGGGCTTGAATTCATGATCCTGAGATCAAGTCCTAAGTCAAAATAAATAGCTGTATGCTTAATCAACTGAGCCACCCAGGTGGCCTAAGCCAAGAATTTTATTGATCTTCCTAGTAGCTTGCTTCATCCTGGTCCTTCCTCAGGTTCCCTTACCCAGCACACCATTACCTGATCCAACAGTTCAAAGTCACATGGAGTTCTTATAACCCTGTTCTCATTCAAAAGCTTTCATTTTTCTGTAATGCCTTCTCTCTCTAGATGTCTTCAGAAAATTCTGGCTATTATTTTAACCATCAGCCTAAAAGTGTATCCTTTAATAACCAACACCTCCATCACTCACGAACTTCAATGTTTTCCATTTTGTGTTTATACTACATTTTGCACAACCTCACTTCCAGCAAGCATCACATTTAAATGAATTTTTGCATCTCTATCTTGCTAAAACTCTCTAAAGATCTTGAAGGCAGGGCTTTGCCACTCATAGTTCATCTTTTATGTCCCAGGCCTTGTGTAGTCCTGATGTTAATAAGTAGTGAATATACTCACACACTAAAAGAACAATTCAGCATGAAATTGGCCTGAGGATGATGTATCACAAAACATCACTGGAAGTTTGAAAAACTGGTTATAGGTAATTGAATGATGTTTTATTGTTTATTTTCTGCTTAACATATATGTCATAAATACACATGGCTATTTTATGTGTCTGGAAAAATATATTATTAATATTAACAAATATTAAGTATCATATTAACTATAATCATAAAGACAAGGGGAATTGTTTTTAAACATTTAAAATTTGAATACTTCCATTATTAGCTATTTTATACTGGAAGATACTTACTACCCGAGATTCATAGAAATTAAAAAATCCATCACCTGAAAGGAAATTATGTCAAGGAAAAATAATGGATATTCCAAATAGTATCCAAACTAGAAGTGGTACCAAAAAAAAAAAAAAAATAGAGCAGTACGAAAAAAAAAAGAATGAAAATAAAAATACCACATTTAGAAAAATTAATCCATTTTCTCTCTACTAGTATGAACTATCTGTGTTTGGGCTTAAGATCTAGAAACACCTCTTTTTCAAGAGGGAAAGACCATGAGAAGATGTGTTCAGATGCCTAGTAAATGAATTTTTCTTTGATCTTTAAAACACAAATGATGGTGTGGACATTGGGGTTGGTCATCCTAGCTTTGTTTCACTCTGTCTGTTGGCACATGGTCATATAGCCTTGCTCATTCAGTACAGAAATTATAGCCAGGCAGATTAAGAGGAAAAAAGTCCATTATAGATGATATACCTTGACTTCACTACCTAATACCATAACATGTAAGGGGAATAGACAAACTCAGCTATTCTTCTGGGATGTAGGTGGCCAAGAGCCACTCCCGGAGAAACTGGCAGAAGAAATTCGAGGATTCAAGGTCATGGTGGTGACTATTTTTATTTCTTCTCTTATTATCATTTTATGTTATGTGCCTGATGAGATAGAGCCTGAACAGAGAGGGGGAATCATTGAACTTAGGGAGTTTAGCTCTCTAACCCTCCTTCCATCACTAGGGGTTGATGAGAGGATGGGAAGAAAGGCTCTTCCACACAGTCAGAACTATCCTGGCTGGCCTACCCACTGAAATTGCTGGTTCTGACATTTGAACCCAAGTTTTCAGCCCTGCAAGGCAGACCGTTGAGTTGTGTTTGGCTCTTCTGCCAGAAGTGTCTCTTTGCGTCTCTTGGGCTGTTACTCAGGCTCACATGCTTGTGGTTTGTGTGTGCCGTATGTGCTCTAACATGTGCTAGGCACTGGAGGTAGAGGTAAGTAGGGCTTAGTCCTCACCCTTGGGGATGCAACAACCTTAGGTGGAAGTTGGGGTGGAAACATCTCAGCATCCACTTTGATGATAGCTAAGCACTGGAGAGGGGTATGTTTCAGTCTCATTTGAGAGAAAGGATGCTTCATAAAAAGACAGCATTTTTTTTTTCTTTTTCTCCCTTAGGAAAGTAACAGGTATGTATGCAACCAACCACCAGTCACAAATGTGACAAGAAAGCAAGACATTCTTTGTAATCTTCTGCTAGTAACTGTGTATCAGAGTAGGCATGTGTAGGTGGCTGGGGGTCCCTCCTGGATGATGCAGTTTACAAAGGGTGATGGAGACACCTGCTGTATCTTAGGAGATCAAGTGCAAAGAGAAAGATGGCAGAGGACATATGCAGGCTCCAGGGAGGTCTTGAGGAATAATACCCATGTAAGCTTTGCCAGTAAAGCCTGCCTTTTAAATCACATTAACTAGATTTGAAATTTCCCCCTAATTTTAATGAGTATGTTTCAATTTACATAAGGATCCTCAGTGTATATTATTAAAGTCCTCTGCAAAGAGATATGTCTACGATTGTACCTACTCTAAACTCTTCAAAAGCCCTTTTTTTCCCCCTGAATGTCTGGCTGCTAAATCAGGGCTGAATCATGCTCCTGAAGACGGGGGAGGAGACCAAATAGAGCAGCTGGGACCCATGGTGCAGCATCTCAGCCACAAATGTGATGAAGCTGAGTATTGGTGGGGGACTGCTTCCATCTCATTTGGGAGAAAGGGTGCTTCATAGAAAGACTGCCTGTTTTCTTTTTCTCCTTTAGGAAAGTAATAGGAGAAACTGGCTGTTTGGCTATCCAAAATAGAATTAGGGCAAGTGAATTTTTAGACATTGTACTTTTTAATAATGAGTCAATAATAAAGTGTTTTCAACAAAGTATTTAATGGAAATGTATATTCTCCACAGCAAGGGTTAAACTATTTTTTTTTCTAAAGCACCAGGTAGTAAATATTTTAGGCCAAGTCTTGCAAAAATCACCTCCGCAGTTGTGCAAAAGTGGCCAGCCACAGACCACATGCAAGTAATGGGACATGGCTGTGTTCTGATACAACTTGATTTACAAAAATAGATTCCTGAATTTCAGGATTCCTGAAAGACATTGTATATAGCTTAGTTCAATTGTGTTTAATACCTACACTTGATAAAATTGCATCAATAAGTTCCAGTCTATCCTGTTGCAACAAAGAAATCAAACAGTAGAAAGCTTAAAACACATAGATACTTATTTTATTTTTCTTTCATGTAATGCTTTGACATGAACCATCAGGGCTGTGGGATGACTTTGTTCTATGGAATTACTCAGGGGCCCAGGTTCCCCCGATGTTTTGATTCATCATTTTATGTAAGGGCATTATGATGTTCTGCATGGTTAAAACTAGGTTACTGCCTGAATGCATTTCTGCTGGTAGCAAGAAAAAGGGAAATGTAGAGGAGGGACCTAATGGTCCAGGACATAGAAGCTGCATATGCTTGTAAGAAATTGGTAGTCTCTCCACACTGTGCTGCACAGAAGACTGGGAAGTGGGGTCAGCCTGGGACCAGCTACAAGTGGAGTCACTGTGGACATGAGATTCTGAAACCCAACTAGAGTTGTCTTCCAAGTAAATGCACTCTTGAACGCAAGGTAGAGAAAGGGATTGTCTGCTTATTTCACTGCTGTATTTTAGTGTATGGCTTAGGGTGTCAACATATTTCATACTTGATTGCATGAATAAGCATGTCCTCCTGATACAACCTTAACATCATATTTCCCAGATTTTCTTAATTATCTCATTTGTTAGTTACCTATTGCTGCATAACAAAGTACCCTCAAACTTAGTACCTTATGAAAACAACATTTAGTGTCTCACAGGAATTCATGAGGGGCTTAGCTTGGTGAGTCTGGCTTTGGGTCCATAAAAGGTTGCTGCCAAGAAGTCCACTGAAAGTTCAATCAAAGGAGGATCATCTTCAAGTTCACATACATGGCTGCTGGCATGAGGTCTCCATTTCTCACCAAATGGTTATCTCTGTAGGCTGCCTGAACTTCCTCACAACATGGCAGCCAGGTTGTCCCAGAGCTAGAGACCCAAGAAAGGACAAGTCCAAGATGACAGTCAAAATCATTTATAATATAGCACTTCTGCCACATTTTGTTGGTCACATAGGTATCTTTGGTAGAATGTTGGCAGGGACTACACAAGGCTGTGGATAATAAATAACAAGGATCATTGGGGTCCATTTTGGTTTCTGTTTCTGTTCTGTTCATTTTGGGTCTGTTTTCTGCTTACAGTCCTGTGTCAAAAAGCACCACCTATCACATACTGGCATGAAGTCTAGAATACCTGTTGAGACATGCTAAGGCTATGCAATGATTTAAACATGTGGCCAAAAAGAAAAATTTGCATGTGGAAATATCTGGGAAACACTGAATTTAGCAAAGTAAAACTTTTTGTTTGGTTTGTAATTTCAGGATTTCTTGGAGACTTTGATATACTAAAATTCCTTATGAACTTTGACAGGGTTGGAGCATATGGTGGGCATTGTTCCCCAATGTTATTAGACCATGGACAACTTTTTCATGGAACTTCTATTAACATTTCATAGAAATTATTTGACAGTGAAAGATTCAGAGAAAGACTGCTTAGAGAAAGAGACATAAACACTGTAAGAGGATGCAGCCTCAGTCCCATGTCAAAGATAGAGTAATTATCTGAAGTGACAATTCATGTGCATTACATGGTTCATTTACTTGTCTTGCTTGTCAGCTATGGAAAGAATGTGGCACTGGCCCTTGAAGAATCATCTATCTACTCCTCCAGTCATCCTTACTTACTTATCATTCTTTCTTCTGCCTTCATCTTCCTTCTCATCCTTCCTTCTGTAACACAAATCATGTATATGCATAGTACTTTGCTTAAAAACATCCTTCTTGAAAGAACACTGCAGTTAATCATGGTAAATATTGTGTTCATTAAAGAACAAATTAGTCTTAAAGGCTTCTTTCCTTTTATCAAATTGTTGTCATTTCTTGAATTACTAAAATGTTTGTGGTGGATGTAAAGGCAAAAACCGTAGAAATGCCAAGTGTTATGAATTGAAGGCTAACAAAGTCAACCCGATAGAGTAAGTGATGCAGTAAGTTCAGTGTTTCCTGGACTTGGGCCACAGTGTGCTGCATCTGCATAGTGTATTTGTTCATCTGTGACCTCTGGGATATGGCAGTGGAAAAGCAAAGATTCCACCCTCCACGCAGCATTGGTGAATTCAATCATGCATGCTACAATCATGGAGTCAGGTAGATTTGCAGTCTATACATCTTAAGATTCCCTGGGTTGCCTGCAAGTAACCTCGAGCTTTGGACTTATACTTGAATGTTATTGTTCAAAATATCCTTGTTCTTTCTAAATCTACCTATTATCTCTTTGAGCTAAACATTTAGTGTCCCCCTGGCAGGGTGGTAGGACTAGCTTTGTATGTAACAAATATTTAAAAAATCTTAAAATAATGAGATTTTAGTATTAAACATTTTACTGACATAGAGCTTTGTAACTGATCCTATCGAATCAGTGAAACTTTATGGGCTACATGGAGAAAGTAAGGTTCTGTGATCAAAGCCCAAGAAAGTCCATCCCACCATTGGGATACCTCCCTCAAACTACACCCAACAGCCTTGCCAGGTCTGTTCCCACAAAGGTTGGGTTGAGCTTCTGATAGTTTCCAATGGTCCTCACTCTTCTGCCTGTTGAGACATAAGAGAGAACGTATCTTCTCACAAATGCCACCAGATAAATACTAATTGTCCTCAGTGTGTGGTCAGGTTTTTTTTTTTATTGTTTTGGTTGTTGTTATTTATTTATTTATTTTTAAAGATTTTATTTATTCATTTGACGGACAGAGATCGCAAGTAGGCAGAGCAGCAGCCAGAGAGAGAGGAAGGGAAGCAGGCTTCCTGCTGAGCAGAGAGCCCGATGTGGGGCTCAATCCCAGGACCCTGAGATCATGACCTGAGCCGAAGGCAGAGGCATTAGCCCACTGAACCACCCAGGTGCCCCCTGGTCAGGTTTTAGTATCATTTCTCTATGATAAACAGAAAAACCTTGAATATTTAAATTAGGCTATCAGTAAAATGCATTAATTAGCTACTGATTTCTGTGATTGCAGGGCTGACCAAGGGACCTCATGTTACCATTTAGTAGCAAGAAAAAAATTATATTGAACACAGATATATCAGAGTAAATAAGGAGTTTTGAGACTGGAGTGGTGGAAATATGAAGTTGGATGATAATGACCTTCTCCAGCTTCTGCCCACCCCACATCATGGTCCCTACTGCCAGTGATGCAGATGACCCTGTGGATTGTAGGACTTGTGGAAATAAATAAGGCCACCCATATCCCAACAAGCAGAGGTTATTCATAGGTTGCAGTAGTAAGGAACTCAACCACCATGACTTGGATTTGACAGAGACTCAAAAGAGGACAAGGAGGTGAGAGGGCTTTATAGTGAAAAAGTGATGGCTTAAGGCATGTCCTGCTTGGAGGTTTGTTGGCATGGGAATGCTGGAAACAGGCTAATTAAAGTTGTGTATCCTATGTGATTGGTTTGGGGAGAATATTTGGCTTTCTCTGTTTTTTTTTTTCCTGAGTTAGAAGTGTGGGCAAAAATTAAGGAATCTGGCCTTCATCCACCAAGTCCTGACCATTCTCAACCAATGACTGCTGCAGTTGATTTTAGCTTCCTGAGCTGTTAGCGCAGAGGTTACAATGCAGAGTTCTATTGTCATATGTGGCCTGGTTGTTGTCTGCCTGTATGTTCATTCTTTCAGACTGGGATTAAATGGGATGTCACCAAGTACCCAGCACAGCCCCTCATGTATGGTAAAGCTTTCAATGAACCATATTATAATTTTTAAATATTAAGAAACAAATAAGACTGGGCTTAATTACCAGGAGACTTGAATTGGGGAATGATGAAAATTTTGCTTGGAGAATTTTGCCCTGAAATGCTATGTAGAATTGATTAAAGGTAAAATGGTGGCATGATGCAGGCCTGCATGACCATCCTGGTTGTAGCATCTCAGAGTAGGAAATGCCTGCTCCACAAAACAGCTTAAAGTATAAGAAAAATCTGACAAAGCAAAGCCAAAGGAGGGTCTGAATTCAGATTCTGAGACATGTATTTTTTATATCCCTGCATGGATGTCATTCCATGCCATTGGAATTATTAATTTTACTGGGGTTGGACAATACTTGTATTCTATGCTTCCTCCACAAGCCCCAGCTAAAATACAAACAGAAGTTTGGTAGTTGACTGGATATCTCTGAGAGAAGCTTGTAGTTTGCTTAGGTGAAAAATAAGGAAGAAAACATCAACACTCAGAAGTTAACAAGGGGCTCAAGAATGGGAAAGTCAGGATGAGGAGTCTCTGAGACTAAGGGCTGAGGTGGTTGACTATAGCAGGTAAGGAGACTTCCCTTTTGACAAGGGTTGAGGAGGATACAGATCCAAGTTCAGACTGACAAGAAATCAGAGAAGTTCTCTGCAATTTCTCCCTTATTTCCTCCCTCCCTCTGTCCCTTCCTTCCTTCCCCCCTTCCTTCCTTCCTCTCTCTCTTTTCCTTTCTTTTCATTTTTCCCTTTTTTCTTCTTTCTCTTTCTTTCTTCCTTTCTTTCTTTCATCTTTCTTTCCCCTTCCTTCCTTCCTTCCTTCCTTCCTTCCTTCCTTCCTTCCTTCCTTCCTTCCTTCCTTTCTTTCTTTCTTTCTTTCTTTCTTTCTTTCTTTCTTTCTTTCTTTCTTTCTTTCTTTCTTTCTCTCTTCTTTCTTCTTTCCCTTTCTCTTTCTCTCTTAAGTCCCACAAGGAATTCTTTGAGAAAGAGACAGAGTAAATGAAATGTATACCGAATATAGTATCTGTGAATGATTATGGAAATGTATGACACATGACCACATGTGTTTAGAAGTCTTGTTCTTATCCACTTTGTTCATTATTTTTATTTTTTCCTAATCACTATGTAATATTGTAGGGTATGGATATTTGAGTACAAAATAGTTTATATTGTGTAATTATGAAGAGAGAGATTATAATTACTCACCATAAATTCCTTGATGGCTTCTGAGAATATGTCCTGGTATCTAACTGGAGGAGACTGATAGCATAATTAGTGGGATCAGTATAAAAATACTCATAAACTTTCATTGTTCCAGGGCATATAAACTTGTAATTATATAATGATCTATTGATAGCCTGACATTCACTTCTGCAATGCATTTAAGCTTTTTCTCCCATTTTCTACTTTATAATACTGGTTATAAAAATTGCAAAAAGACTTCCATTTTAACTACTATAATTCTGTGTAATTGTAATCTAAATTTACTATTGTTAATCAGTAATAAAGAAGAAATATAAAGGCAATGGAGCCATTATTTTTAACTTTTTATTAAGGAAATCACAAAAATAGTACAGAATGATCTGGGAACTCTTTATCTCATTCTCCCTAGGAGAAACATGCATAACTTTAGGATAGTATCAAAACTAAGACATTGACTTGGTACAATCCACAGAATTTATTCAGATTTTACCAGTTCTATGTGCACTCATTGTGTGTATCTGTGCGTGGTTCTAAGAAATTATGTTACATGGTAGGTACCTATAATTACAACCACTGTAAACATATAGGACTGTTTCCTTACCACAATGGTGTCTTGAGAAGATGTGTTCTGCTTGATAGCCATACCATCTCCACTCATATTTGTAACAACTGGAAACCGCTAATCCATTTTCCAAGAATGTTTTATGAATGGGATCCCACAGAATGTTACATTTGGGGATTGCATTTTTTTTCCTCTCAGCATAATTCTTTTGGGAGTCATCCAACTTGTTTGTATCCACAGTTTGTTTCTTTGTATTCCTGAGTAGTATTTCATGGTATGGATGGACCACAGTTTATTTAACCATTCATTCATTTATTTTAAATAAATAAATAAATTTTATTTAAATAAAAATTTTATTTTTAAATAAATTTTAAATAAATCATTTATTTATTTATATGATCTATTTAATATTAGTTGATTTTTGTTACTTTGTGTATTGGGGGGGGAATGGTCTATTTTATCTCGATTGTTGAATTTATGTGTGTAGAGTTGCTTATTGTAGTCCTTTATCATTCCCTTGATATTTGCGAGGTGTGTTATGACATTCACTGTTTCATTCCTGATAATGGTAATTGGTGACTTTCTTCTTTGTCAGGCTTTCTAGACCTTTGTGAACTTCCTGAGCCACCCAGGTGTCCCTAGTTGTATCTTACAAATTTTAATGTGTTTTATTTTTATTTTCATCCAGCTGAATGTGTATTTGATTTGATTTGACATAGCTATATAGTCTGATAGCTGTCTTAAAAAAATATGTATTTTGTTGATAGTGGTGGAAAGTTCTGCAGATGGCATTGCAAATCTGTTGATTGATGGTGTTGTTTAGTCCTTTTATATCCATACTCATTTTTTTAAGCTTTATTTAAACATATAATGTAACCCCACCACCCTCTCCCAACCCCTCCCCCCCCCACCCCCCTCAGTTTGTTTTATGACATTAAGAGTCTCTTTTGGTTTGTCTCCCTCCGGATCCCATCTTGTTTCATTTTTACTTTTCCATACTCATTTTTTGACTAGTTGTTCTATCAATGTTAAAAGGGAGTGTTGATGTCTCCAATTATAGCAGTGAATGTGTCTATTTCTTTTTTCAGTTTTATGTTTTGTTTCATGTACTCTGAGTCTATGTTGTTTGTGCATACACATTTAAAGATTGTTAGGTCTTCTTGGTAGGTTGACCATTTCATCATTAGATAAAGTCTTTTTCTGTTCCTGATAATTTTCTTTGCTCTGAAGTCTATTTTATTTTATACTTTCTTTTGGTTAATGTTTTTATAAAACATATTTTCAATATATGTGCCTTTTCTTTATTTATGTTTCTGGTGAAAAATCTATTATTCATTCAAATAATTATTCTCCATATGTAAAGCTTGTTTCTCTCTAGTTTCTTTTTTTTTTTAAGGATTTTGAAAAAATTTTATTTACTTATTTGACAGAGAGACAAGTAGGCAGAGAGAGCAGGGAAGCAGGATCCCTGCTGAGCAGAGAGCCTGATGTAGGGCTCAATCCCAGGACCCTGATATCATGATTGGAGCCGAAGGCTCAAACACCCCTCTCTCTAGCTTCTTTCGATGTTCTTCTTTGTCCTTTATTTTCAGAAGTTTGATCAATGTGTTTTTATATGGATTACTTTGGATTTACCCTGTTTAGAGTTTGTTCATCTTCCTTAATATGTAGGTTAATGTTTTTTTGCCTAATTTAGGAAGATTGATTTATTTGTTTTGTTTGTTTGATTTTTGTTTAAGTACTTTTTCTGCCCTGTTCTCTTCTTTCTCTTTCTTGACTGTCATGAACGTTACATCTTTTGTTATTGTACCAATGTCTCTAATCCCCTCTTTCTTTGCTTGTTTGTTTTTTAAGTTGTTCTTTCCGTTTTTTAGATTAAGTAATTTCTGTTTATCTATTTTCAAGTCTACTGATTTTTTACTCCCTCATCTCTATTCTTCTACTAAGCCCATCCAATAGATATTTTATATTATATATTGTATTTTTTAGTTCTAAAGTTTCCCTTTTGGGGGTACCTGCATGGCTCAGTCAGTTAAATATCTGCCTTTGGCTCAGATCATGATCCCAGGGTCCCAGAATCAAACCCTGCATCAGGTTCCCTGATCAGTGGGAGTCCGCTTCTCCCTTTCCTTCTGGTCCTCTCCCTGATATCTCTCTCTCTCTCTCTCAGATAAATAAATAAAATCCTTTAAAAAAATAAATAAAATTTCCATTCAGTTCTACTTTATTATCTATTTCTTGTTTTGTGATTTTCAGTATTTTCACTTGCATTAACCATGTTCTCAACTGCTCCTGAAAACATTTTTATGATGGCTGCATCAAAATTCTTTTCAGATAATTCTGACACCTTGTCATCTGGTTGTTGGTTTCTGTTGATTGTCTTATACCATTCAAGTTGAAATTTTCCTGGTTCTTGGTACTATTAGCGATGTCCAGTTTTAATCTGTTATATTATGTTATCAAACACTGGATCTTCTCTTTTACCAATTGTTTTCTGAAACCATGCTGCCAGGCAAAGAGGGGAACCAAGTCCTTTCTGATAGGTGGTGGGATGGAAGTCCAGGCTCTACACTCATCTTCAGACACACTGGTGGGAGAGGTGCTTGGTTGCTAGTGGGTGAGTAAAGTCCAGGCTGTCTGTTTGGCTCCCTCCAATATCCCACTCAGGGAAGTGGAAGGGCACTTTGTATGGCTGAGCTTCAGTGGAAACCCAGGCTGCTCATTCAGCCCCTACCAGTATCATCCTTCTGGGGAGATGAACGAGAGGCTCTTCCTCCTGCTGGGTGGAGTAGACATCCAGGATTCTCACTTAGCTTCTGATGGCACTTTGGAGGGGTTGGTGCACTTTGTTTTTACCAGACATTTGTTGATAAGGTTAGGGACGGTGCATTAATGTTTCCCTGATGCTCTAGTTGAGTAGGATGTGTGTTATCAAAAAGATTTTTATTTTGCTAGGGTTTCCCTTTCCTGGTTTTATGGCAAACAGAAGCAGGCTTCTCTTGAGAATATTTTTGTCTGTGCCTATTGGCATTGCCAGGTCACAGGCTTTTCCAGATTCTGTTTGGGATTTTGAGACAAAAAAAGAAATTCAGAGAATTTACCACTGTGTTGGTTCTTAACTCGTAGGATCGCAAGCTGATCTGATACCTTCTTACCTTTTAGAATTATGTATAGTTTTTAGAGTTTTTAGCTATATTCAGTAGGAGAGAGAAAAAAAATAAGTAAGTGTATAAGTATATAATCTATTTTGTCTTGTCCAGAACTAGAAGTCCTCAATCAATTCATTTTTGTGGTCTCAGAAAATCAGAAGACAAACTAAGCAGTATACAAGAATAGACACATAACTACTCTCTTGCTTCCTATTAACAACTGCATTTATAATAAAAGGTCAGTCATCTTACTGAAGGTCATGAGTTGCAGAAACATAGATTTAGAAGCAAATTTAACACCTGCTTCCTATAGGAATAAAATTTGTTCACAAAAATCTAGGATTTCATAAAAATATTTCCCAAATATTTGCCACATGACTCTTGAAATCCAAGTTATGAAAAAATAGAATTGTGATCAGTTTTTGGTTATATATAGGACATGATAAATAAGAAAGATAAGTAAAAGTATCATCTATGTATTTAAGAACAGACACCAGGACATTCTCTTTGTGTGACATCTTTCTCTCCCTTCTTCTCTTTATCTGTCTCTGTCTTCCTGTCTCACATACACACACACACACACACACACACACACACACACACACACACGGCCCAAAGGAAGCAAGCATCTGAACACCACACCCCTTTTGTTTTTCTCACTGGGAGAGACTGGCTGGAACCCAGCAAAGCAATAAAAGGAAAACACTGGAGCACTTAAAAAAAGTCTGAAAAATCTTCTCATACTCAGGATAATCAAGATTTGACAGGAGTTTCTATGGAGACAGAATATAACTCATTATTACCTACAAATTCCAAATAATTTAACTAGTGATCGACAAAAATGACTCCTGTTTCCTTCCTCTACTTTGCCATAGTCCATAGTGATGGAAATGAAATATAAGAAAAAAAAAAGTTGTATTTTCAGTTCTAATCGCTTTTGAGAAGAAAGACTGCTCGGGAAAGAAATCAGTTTATTACAGAAATCATATGTGCATTTTTTTCTCTTTATTAGGTGCCATTTCAAAATGTAGAAAACAGATATTGCATTTGGCTATTAAAGACTCTCAGGCCCTTGTTCTAACTTCTGCCTTCAATCCTTAAATTTGACCTGATGACTTATTAATCCTTTGGTACAATAAAGAATGTTTCCACCAATCTATAAAGAGCTATGAATTGTAGTTACCTTGGAGATTTTGTTATGGGTAAATGTCAGAGCAGAACAACCTGTTCCTCCCTACTTAGTTCTATGCATGTATATTTAATTCAAGAATTGGTTATTAAGGAGAGCATGTGTTGTGATGAGCACTGGGTGTTAATACACAATCAATGAGGGGCTCCTGGGTAGCTCAGTGGGTTAAAGCCTCTGCCTTGGGCTCAGGTCATGATCCCAGGGTTCTGGGATTGAGTCTTACATCAGGCTCTCTGCTCAGCAGGGAGTTTGCTTCCTCCCTCTCTCTCTTTGCCTGCCTCTCTGCCTACTTGTGATTTCTGTCTGTCAAATAAACAACTAAAATCATTAAAAAATACACAACCAATGAATCATTGAACACTGCAAAAAATTAAGATCTTTTAAAAAAATAATTTTAGAGATTCAAATTTCCCTATAACGTGTTTTCTGTAAGGTGGTAGCTATAGTTGGCTGAGCTTTCAGAGGTGTGTGTTTGTGTGTGTTACCTGTAATATGGTGTGCAAAGGAAAGCAGAGGATGAGCTCTGTAACCAATGACAGAGGAAAACTCATTTAGCTTCTCTAAACCTCATTGTTCCCCTAGGGAAAAAATGTGCTGATTTTTCTTGATAAAAATTTTATCAACGTGTATTGAATTTTTTTAATTTTTATTTTTATTTAAACATATAATATAACCCCCCCACCCTCTCCCAACACCCCTCCCCCCACCCCCCTCAGTTTGTTTTATGACATTAAGAGTCTCTTTTGGTTTGTCTCCCTCCTGATCTCATCTTGTTTCATTTATTCTTTTCCTACCCCCTTAACCCCCACCCCTGTTGCATCTCTACTTCCTCATATCAGGGAGATCACATGATAGTTGTCTTTCTCTGATTGACTTATTTCACTAAGAATTATTTTAAGTATCTGAAATTTTACATCATTATTTGAATTTTCAGTCATTCATTAAAAATATCATAATAGAAACATATATTTGCTTTTCTCTAAATGAGAAATAATAAGATATTTAATGGCATGTGGTATAGATATGTAGTTTGTTAATTAGTATTGGCCATTAATATTTGATGACAGAGGTGATATAACCAGAGAATGAGCAGACATTTAAGTTACTTTTTTTCTGCTTTTATTCCTAGCTACAGAATCTTTATCTCCTTTGGTGGTGAAGGAGTTTGAGAGGAAAATGGATCCCATATTGTCTGCCATCAAAGCAGACTGGCTTATACTAGGCAAGAGCTCATTCATTACATCTGTAGACATCTTTCCTTATTTTGTCTCAAGTGGTACTTTCTACCTCTCTTTATTTCTGCATTTATATATAATCCTAATTGTGCCTTTTGGTCTACTTCTGGCAATAGAATGAAGCTCCCAGACAGCTGAGTGGGCATCTTATTCACCGTTGTGTCAATAACACATTGCTTGGCACATGGTAGGATCTTGAAAAATATTTGAAATATTAATAAATTCATTTGGGAACCTTCTTTGCTTAAAAATAACCAAAATAGGCAGTCATAAGAGATCACAGAACACAAAACTAATCTTATACTTTACACACCAGGCAAATATACAAGCAAAATGAGCTTTACATTCAACTTTTATTCATTCATTAAGTATTTCCTATAATCTTCATTTGAATTGACCTGATATGTATGTATATACCTCTTAAATGCAGGGCACCGTTATACTTATTTTAACATATACAAAGTCAAGTGAAATAGTCACTCCTTTCAAGCCTGAAACCCATGATGGTTCAACCTAACTGAATCTCCTGACATCAGGACCATTTTCTTTCTCTGGGGCTGAATGGTTTGTTTGTTCTTCCCCTTTGGAAAGCTTCAAATAATTTCCTACTCTTCCCACAAGGGTTGACAGAGGGACATGTTCCTTGAGGCTGTGCTCTGAGGAAGGGATGGAAATAAAGGGAAGTCTGCTGTATATGAAGAGAAAGCAATGATAAGAAAGAAGGCAACTGTGTGGTCATGGAAAGGAGAGTAACATTTGAATCAAATCTTCCCAATCATCAGAAGAATCTGGTTAAAATGACTTTAGATAGAAAAGGTGCAGCTTGTACTTTCAATGTTTGGAAGAAAGGAGAAGAAACATCAATAATTCAAGGAGTGCACAGAGCTTGAGTGCTTTCAAGAAAAAAGTTCCTGAATGACTTCTCAGAAATATAAAATCTCACATCAAGCAATAGAAATATTATAAGGAGTTCCTTGGTATAGAACAGAAATATACCATGATATATTTTAATCAGTAAATCAAGTATTCATGTAAAGGAGAGTCCTTCCTTCTGAGGCTCATCCTCACTCCCACTGTCTTAATTTCATTCCTCCTTATCTTTTCCCTAGATTGGTAGCTCCTGGCATAGATAGGTAGCTACTATGCCCTTTCCCATCAGATCTTTCCTCAATGTAATCCTACAACCCAGCATGTAATATGCAGTTAAAATGATCAACAGATCCATGATACAGAACTCCATGGCATTATCTTCTGTCCTTGCTGGTTTGAGAGTCCTATGGATAGGAGTGAAATCTTGTTATTTGATTGTATTGTTCCATTATTCTATATCTTCTCATTTTGTGCCTAGTTGTGCTGGTGACAGTTGAAGCCCCCAACTCTGTATTTGTGGACTTGTCTATTTATCTTTTTAGTATTTTTGTTGCATATATTTTACAGTTGTGTTGTTTTTGACATGCTTTTTTAGAATCACTGTCTTCTTGGCAAATTGATCTTTTTTTTTATCATGTAATGTGCTTCTTTAATATCCGATAATTACCTTTGTTCTGGAATCTATTTTATCCTTTATTAAGGAATGATTCTTTCTAAATCTCCCTGATTCACTGGGATAAGCAGTTCTGTTTCTCACTCCTTTAGAGAGGTGCTGTGGCTCTGTCCTGCACTTGGTGAGGCCCTGGGATCATATCATACTGCAATGTCAGTTGCCACAGTTGCTGTGATGACCCATTGCCAGGAGAGAAAAAGATAAAAAAAGCTGATGTCACAGGATAACTGACAGTAACTGCTTTGTACCTATGGATTTCCTCACCCAAGGAAGAGACTGTACAGAAGAGATCTTGCAGAGAGTTAGAAATCTTTTATTTTTCTTTTTAAAGGAATCTTTTTAAAAAAAGATTATTTATTTACTTGACAGGGAGAGAAATCACAAGTAGGCAGAGAAGCAGGCAGTGAGAGGGAGGGGAAGTAGGCTCCCCGCTGATGCTGGGCTCGATCCCAGAACCCTGAGACCATGATGTGAGCAGAAGTCAGAGAGTTAACCCACTGAGCACCCAGGCACACCGAGAGTTAGAATTCTTGACAAAAAAGATTTAGAAGAAATATGGGCTGAGTGAGCAAATGAAATAATTCACAGGTTGGCTTTTTCTTTTCTTGCTTCACACACAGTCATTCTCCTGAAAGACTCCATGACATCTCTGATAATTATGTTTTCAAAAAAAAATTTTTTTTTAAGCTTTGAGGTAAAACCATGGATAAAATTGATTTCATCAAGTTGACGAATAAACAAATAGCTCTCTTATAATATAAATCAGGAACCCATGCTTGACTTTCAGATATGAAGGTTTAATTTAATAAAATCATAATTTGTTCAATTTAGTAATTATATTTTTTTACATCAGTGCCTCAAGAAAAATCAATTCAGTATTTAATGGATTAAGGGTTAATGAACTTCTGTTCCTTTTAGGAAATTAAGAAAATTTTATCATAAGCTATGTTCTATATTGTATATTGTTAGTACTCCACACTAAAAGTAATAAAATGAGTGACTGTCACATGATGGAGAGCTAATTCTCTTAGGACTAATAAATTAAGGACTTAGGGAATTGTTGGCTTGGAAGGAATCTTTGAGATGGTTTTGTTCAGCTCCTACTTTTGTAAAGGTGTAGCTGATGCCCAGTGTACTTTTGTAAAGGTGTACTTTACTTTTGTAAAGGTGTAGCTGATGAGGGGAACTGGCTGAGAATGCTACCTAAGGGTGGGTGGGTTAGGGCATCTAAGCCCTACAAGATATCTCCTAGGAAAGGGCACAAAGAAAATGTATAATCTTATTTATATTATATTTATGTTATTATATAATATTATTTACATAATATGTAATATCATTATGTTGGGAGATTTATAATATTAAGAACAAAATGAAAGTCTTCAGTAGGTAATATGTATGAGAAATACTTTCAAAAAATGTGCTTAATATGTTTTGAGTAAAAATAGAATTATTGAATCAGTACAATTAGGCAAAAGGTCATGATTAACAAGACCATGTCTCAAAGATATATTTGAATATGCAGACATTTAAGTATACTTTGGGGTTATGTCAATCACAAAAGAAAGGATTCAGATAATGAAACTGGTGCAGGTGAAATGACTAAGGTGGTAAGGCTTAGAGTAAGAAGTGTACCTTATCTTGTAATAGATTGAGTCTAGAAGACATATTATAAAAGTCTGGATCACATGAGATACTATGGTAAATGTCTCAGTTTTCAGCCCTAGGATTTACATTAGCAGATGAACTGCTAATTGAAATCTGTAGATATTTTACCCCTTATTGCACATTAAGTTCCAATTAAATGTAAACAAATATGAATTTTCAGGTGCATATAAGTAACACTAAAGATTATTTACTCTTTTTTAAAAATAATTATTTACTCTTTTCTATGAAATTATTTATCAATTCTTTTCTAACTTTTGGAATAATCTACTATCTTAAACTACTTTGGTTTGATAAATTGACTTCACAACTTTTTTATTTACTTCCTTCTGAAATTCAACATCAATGACCTTAATAAAATTCCCAAATCAGATCCTCATTTTATTAGGTTTTTATTATTGTGAGGAACAGCTGTTCAATGTTAACACCTTCTCTATCATTTAACAAGTGTTATATTCATCAACAGACGTTGGCTATCACCCCGTATTTATTCATTGCCTTTTGCAAGTGAATTAAAATGAAAAGTTTATTTAAAAACATTACCAACCTTTTCTCAGCCATATCAAAAACATTTCAAAAAGATTAAAGTCAAACAATAATTGTTTTTGATAAACAATGATGTTGATAATATAAAGAAGGAAAGGTGAGTTGGCTTTAGTATGATTCTCCCTTCTTTATATGCTTTCATCTTCTTGCAATCTTTTCATATAAATTCTTCCTCTTTCCAAGTAGATTTTCAGAAACAGGAGAAAGGTTAATCTATGAAATGGGCAATAGAAAAATAAAATATTAATGTAGCAGAATACTGAAAGAATACCCTCTTCCTCCACAACTTCATGGGCTTTGTCATGAATGATGAATATGTTTGCATGTGTAGCTGACCTTTATAACATTTTCTTTTATATGGAGCTGCAATGCTACTAATAAGAAATACCCTTCTTAGGTATTCTTGAAAATAGCTATTTAATATGTTAATTTCCACTGATATCCTGTCTATCTGCTTAAGCTTTTAATTTGGTTAATTAGGAAAATTTGGTTTTCAATTTTTTTTTTTTTAAGATTTTGTCTATGTGAAAGGGAGAGAGCACAAACTGGGAATAGTGGGAGAGGAAGAAGCAGACTTCCCTGCTAAGCAGGGAGCCCAATGCAGGGCTCAATCCCAGGACCAGAGCCGAAGACAGATGCTTAACAGTCTGAACCTCCCAGATGCCCTGAAAATTTGATTTTCTTTTTGGAAATATCTTTATAAATTTTAAGCTTGATTATTTCAAGCAACTTTCAGTTGTTTATAGTGCTGTTAATGAAGTGAGATGGTATTTCCATTTTATTAGTTGATATTTTCTTTAAATAGCAAGAAGTAGAATACTTAATATAAAACTAAAATCACTTTTTGTTTGCCTTCTAATACCTGTCTACACTGCTGTGACCAGAACCAACCACACTCATGAATTTGGTGTGTATTCTTCCAATTACTATATTTTTTACTTCCACTAACTAACTATGTTATCTATAAAATCTATAGTATGGCTTTGTGTGTCTTCAAATTCACACAAATGAAAAAGGAGGGGAAGGAGAATCCATTAGTAAACAGTAATATTCAAAGTTAAACAGTGAAATAATTGCATTCGTGAGACTACAAATCTTAAAATGTCTGATGACATCAAATATTGGCAAGGATATGCAAAAATAGGAAATCTTTCCTATATCTTCCTTCAGGAAGATAATTTAAATTTGGTAAATTATTAAAATTGGTAAATTATTTTGGCAAATAACTGGTTATAGGTAATCATTTTTTAAAAAAAATATTTAATTTATTTGAGAGAGAGACAGTGAGAGAGAGTATGAGTGAGGAGAAGGTCAGAGAGAGAAGCAGACTCCCTGTGGAGCTGGGAGCCCAATGCGGGACTCGATCCAGGATCATGACCTGAGCCAAAGGCAGCTGCTCAACCAACTGAGCCACCCAGGTGCCCCATAGGTAATCATTTTAAAATAAGTTCAATATTTATGCATTTACACATTCACAATTATACCTCTCAATTAGTAAGCTATTTTTATTATGAATAAATATTTATTATGAATGAAGGTTTTTCTTCAACTATTGAGGTAATGTTATAATTTCTTACTTTATAATTTCTGATGGTGAGCCAAACTTGTGTTCCTGGCATAACTTGCATTTATTCAGGATGACTTATTGTTTTTATACACATTTAATTTTGATCCAAATATTTATTTAATATTTTTATATTTTTGAGTTTGGCAGAATAATGGCCCCCTGAAGATGTCTGCATCAAAATCCCCAGAATCTGTGAATGTTCTCTTACATAAGTATGGGGACTTTGCAGATGTGATTATGTTAAGTATTTGAGATGGAGAGATGATCCTAGTGTCTGGTATGTGGATCTAATTCCAGGGGTTCTTATAAGGAAGATGCATAACACCAGAGTCAGAGAAGGAGACATGACAAGAAAACAGCAAAGTGATGTCAGACTAGAGCCAAGGAATGCCACAGCCTCTGGAAACTGGAAAAAGCAAAGAAATGATTCTACCCTTGGTCTTCCACAGGAGCATGCAGCCCTGCTAACCCATTTTATACTTCTAATCACCAGAACTACAAGAGCTGCAGTTTGTGCCACTACATTTGTGGCAATTTGCTGCAAAGCAGTAAACAATGAAAACAATGTCTTTAATTGCATTTGGTATTTTTCTTGTATTTTCTTTGTTTTGTTTATTGTCAAGATTATTTCACTTTATAAAACCAGTTAAGTAGCTTCCTGTTTTGTTTTTGTTTTTGCTTTATTCTCTGAATCACTTTTACAAAAGAGATCATCCACTCATTCAACATTTGATAAAGTAACTCCCCGGACTGTATATGTTTTTTGTTTAGATGAGAGTTGGGGAAAGGCATTGGCAAAATATTTTACAATTTCAGTTCTCTTAGTTGCATAAGGTAGCTTCCTGTTCTCAGTTTATTTTTAGGTTGATTTTGATAAATAAAAACTCTGCAGAGAATTTCTTATTTTATCTAAAATTTTAAATTTATTCACACCAGGTTGTTTGTAGTATTCTTTTGTTATTCTTAAAACTTATACTACATTTGTGGCTGTACTCTTTCTTTTATTCCAAATATTTTGTATTCATGGTTTCTTTTTCCTTTTAAATAAGTCCTCTTAAAGTTATTTGTGTTTTATTCAGGTTCTCTTTAACATTTTTCCATATATTTTTCTCCAGCTTTATTCACATATAATTTACACATAATAAAACTTGCTAATCCTGTATATTTAGCTTATTGATATTTAGTAATTGTTTACAGTCATGTAACTTTCTCTACAAGCGACATTTCTGTCACCCCATCATCCTCATGCCTCTTTGCAACCAATCTCTTCCATTGATCTAGCCCCAAGCAGTCACTGATGTACTTCTTGTCACTAGGTTTTGCTTAGGTTTTGGTTTAAAATTTTATATATAGGGAATGATGCAATATGTAGTCATTTGCAGTTGACAGCTTTTACTTCCTGCCATGTTTTTAAGATTCATCTATGTTGTGTATATCAATAGTTCATTTGTTTTTGTCTGATTAATATTTTATAGCATAGACTACTACAATTTATTCATTCACAACTTGACATACATTTGAGTTGTTCCCAGAGTTTGGCTATTATGAGTAATACCACTCTGAACATTTGCATACAAATCTTTATGTGAGCATGTGTTTTTATTTCTTTTGGATAAATTCCAAGGAACAAGCCTCTGGGGTTTGGATGATAAGTGTATGGCTAATTTTATAAGATGCTGACAATTTTCCAAAGTGACTGTACCATTTTGTATTCCTACTAGCAATATAGAAGATTTCAGGAGACTCCACATCTCTAGCAATGTTGAATAATGACTTTAAACATCTTTAATAGGATTGAGTTTGGGTCTATAATTTTCATTTTTCCCCATGATGCCTGATTTTTGTTCCTCTGTTGCTCCTTTCCTACCTCCTTTTGTGGGATTACTTTAGTATTATTAGAATACAACTGTAGATTTTAGGTTGTTTCTTGTATAATACTTTGCACTATATTTGAGTGTTTGTTTTAGGAATCAAAATAGGCTTCCTTCAGTTTTCACAGTCTTTTAGAATCAATGTTGTACTACCACACACAAACTATAGAAATTTCAAAATGGCATAAATCCACTTACTTCTCTCCCCTGTACTTTATACTATAGTTGTTAAATGTACTGTAACTGCATATATTATATATGAGAAAATATAATATTTGCTCAAAACTGTCATATGTTTATAAGGAAATTAAGAGGAAAAATGTAAAAAGTTGGTGATTTTTATTTACACAGATATGTAACATTTATGATGTTCTTCCATGTTTCCATATATAATTTTTCTTAAACCTGAAGAATTTTCATTATCATCTACACATACACACATACTTTTTTCCAGTTTGGCTATTTAAATATTATTTGTCCATTTTTTCTTCCCTTTCTATCTAGTCCCTCTTTTTAATAAGACCAATTCCTCAAATGTTGGTGTCTAAGAGGTCTCCAATAATTTATACATTTTTATTTTATTTTACTTACTTTTCAATCTGGGCAATCTATTTTTTAGTTCATTGACACTATCATCTATCATCTATGTTTTTCTACTCATTATGGATAAATTTAAATCCCTGTATTGAATGATTGAGAATGATGAGAAAACATTCTAACAATATCACATATTTATGAAACAAAAAGTGCAGTGAAAATTTAATGACCTAACTTTGTAAATAAGTGCAGTATGTAAGAGTAAAGATTAAAAGCTGTGCATAAACACTGTACACTAGAGGGTAAATTTGTGTCCTCTGGTGGTATGGTTAAAATTCTGATGCCACTATATAGTATTCTATAATTGCACAATTAAATAAATGGATGGAAGATTAGGGGTCAGGTTTCTCATAGTAGGAGTGAGAATTTTTACATAAGCAAGGAGAGGAAGCTGGAATGATCTGTGTGGTAATAATTTAGAGTTGGTTATGATTTAGCTGAGTGTGAATTCATGTTTAGTTTAATATAGATATAGTTATAAGTAAGGATGTTTATAAATAAATGTATACATAGAGTAGTACACACATAGATATAGCCCCTTATTCTTTCAGCTAAGAATGCTTAGAAGCAACAAGCATAATTAGTATCCAGATAGTGGTTTCTAATACCAATCTCCAATAAAAAAGATGCAAACCAGAGCTTCTTGGAGAAATAGCAGATTATAGGACTGGAGAAAGAAATACATGAGTCTGGAGTATCTTATAGTGCCAGAAACAAGACAGTTCTAAACACACACACACATGCATACACACATTGGTATAGATATATCAAAACTGCACATGAGCCAATAAAGAAGCTCTCCATGGGCAAAGCTGGAAGATTTTGAGCCAAAAAATACATAAAGTACAATTGGTTTATAAATGGCAGTATAAAATAAATACCAACGAGGCCATATATAAATGAGATATAAATGAGAGATTAAATAAATAAATAATTGTGGAGAAGAGGCTAATCTTCCTTATAGGAGAATTCCAGATAATTTATGTATATACTCCTTTCCAGGAGGTGGAGCTTAATTTTTCTTTCCCAACTTGAGTGTAAACTGGGCTTAATGATTTACTTCTAAAGAAATAGAATATGGAAAGAGGGCAAAAAAATAAGTTTACAGAGGAGAAATTTGACAAACATGACCTCATCCTGGGGATCAAGGTCAACATCAGCAGTGCTAAGCAGGCATGTGCCCTTGATACAATGTATTGAGTGTGTCACTATACTTCTGTGGTCTTCCTCCCAAAAACCATAACCAAAGTCTCATCATGAGAAAAACATGAGACAAATCACAATTAAAGACATTCTACACAATTCCTAACTAGTACTCTTCAAAATTGTTAAGGTAATAAAAGACAAAGAAAGTATGAAACTGTCACAACCATGAAGAACCTAAGGAGAAATGGCAACTAAAAGTGATATGATACACTGGATGGGACTGTTATGGAAAAACCCAAGTTTGGCTGCTTGGAGCTCAAAAAGCCAACACTCAAGAAATGAGTTTTGATTGGAAAGGAATAGGAAATTCATTCCAAAGAGAGAGAAGGGACACTCTTGCCCAAAAACCAATTCCAAGATTTCTGCCTGGCCCAATTTTCTTTTTAAAGGAACTTTACAGCAATCCACCAGTAAAAGGGAAGCACAGTGGTCTGTAACACTTTTTGATTGTATGCAGACTCAATGTTGATAGCTACAGACTTTATCGTGGTGTTTGGAGGTTGTGTATTGGTGCTGGTGGAGCGGTTGTATAAGAAGGTGTGGTTCTGAGTCTTTCTAGGAAGCAATGTATGATCTATAGATACACAAAGAAAGGTTTAGTTAATCAACCATGTGGGCTAAAGGTTTACTTAATCAATCTTTTGGGCTAAATCATGTACTTGCTGAAATTTAAAGACTACTAAGTTGGCTGGAGGGGTCCAGGTATTGGTTTCAGGATCATGGAATAAAAAAAAGTGTGTTTTAGGTAAAAACTAAGAAATATGAACAAGGACCTCCTGGATGGCTCAGTTGGTTAAGTATCTGCCTTTAGCTCAGGTCATGACCTCCAGGTCCTGTGATCAAGTCTGTATCAGGTTACCTGCTCAGTGGGGAGCCTGCTTTCTCCTCCTCCCTCTGCCACTGCCCATGTTTGTGTTCTCTCTCTCTCAAATAAATAAATAAAATCTTAAAAAGAAAAGAGCTTGTATATTAAAAAAATGAAATATGAATAAAATATGGACCTTCATTAACAATAATGTATCAATATTCATCCATTAATTGTCACAAATATTTCATACTAATCTAACATGTTAATAATAGGAAAAACTGGGTAAAGGTTATAGGACAACTTCATATTATCT
The DNA here is from genome assembly GCA_003697995.1 of Taxidea taxus jeffersonii. Classification (NCBI taxonomy): domain Eukaryota; kingdom Metazoa; phylum Chordata; class Mammalia; order Carnivora; family Mustelidae; genus Taxidea; species Taxidea taxus. The sequence continues at coordinate 28,139 of RCUC01140367.1, forward strand.
TTCCAGTTTTTTGTAAGTCTAAAACTGTTCTTAATTTTAAAATTATTAAGAAAATGAATAAAATATTAAAAAACCACACTTACAGTTTGTTGAGTTGTACAATGAATTATAGGTGCCCCAATAACAACTGAAGTCCTCCAGTTTTCTGGGGCACCTGAGTGACTCGGTTGAGCATCTAATCCAGTTTTGACTCAAGTCATGATCTCATGGATGTGAGATCCAGCATTATTTTGGGTTCTATGCTCAGTATAGAGTCTGCTTGAGATTTTCTCCCTCTCCTTCTCCCTCCCTAACTCTCCCTGCTCACACTTTTTCTCTCGCAAATAACTAAATAAAATATTTTTTAAAAAGTCCTGTTTTCTTATAAAACTTTTCTCAGTAATTATAGAAATAATAATATTAACAGAGAATTTTATAGGTGTTTCAGAAATACACACATACTCATATATACATACACAATGTATTTATTGCCAAATTGTCCTTAAATTCCCAAGATATTTGGATATTTGATGTGATGTGGGCCAGAAATGATCAAGAAAGAATTTTGAGACATTTTGGTGCAAAAAGGTGTTTTTATTATAGCACAGGGACAGGACCTCTGGGCAAAAAGAGTTCACTGGTTTTGGGAGGAGCAATTGGTTACATAATTTTAAGTTGATAGGGGTAGAGATAAAGGAGGTTTAGAAGTTGTTTTCTTTGTTTTTTTAAAAGAGTTTTATTTATTTATTTGAGAGAGAGAGAGCAAGCACAAGTGGCGTGAGACCCATTGCTGAGCAGATCCTGAAGTGGGGCTTGGTCCCTGGACTCCAGGATCATGACTGGAGATGAAGGCAGACACAGCCTACTAAGCCACCCAGGAGCCACATACAGTTATTTTAATATGTTAAACAATTCTTACAGACCCTGGAGGTCTGGCCACTGTCAAGCTAAGGTTTTTTGCATCTAGTAAAGCATAACATTAAGGCAGTTGTGAGTTCCTTGAGTAATGTCTAATACTCTGCTTGTCTCAAGTATTTGTCAAAGAGCTGCAAGTTGTAAGGAAATTTAATTTTATCTAAATTTCTTTTGTCTTTGTTCTCCTTATCAAGGCAACCTTCCATAACCGACTGTTCTGATTATTATAAAGCTAGATATAATACAGGTTTATGAAAGTAGATCTATGATTAATGGCTTGTATTCTAGGATAAACATGGACTTCTGTGTAATTTTAGATATCACTTGTATTTTTTGGATATTATCTTAACTTTATTGTAAGTTGCTGTGAATCTTAACATTTTGTATGTTAATATCTGTGTTATGCCTGGGTGACATATTAGTATAACCTTGGTTTTCATTCTTAACATCAATCATTAGGGGCGCCTGGGTGGCTCAGTGGGTTAATGCCTCTGCCTTCGGCTCAGGTCATGATCTCAGGGTCCTGGGATCGAGCCCCGCATAGAGCTCTCTGCTCAGCAGGGAGCCTGCTTCCCCCCTCTCTCTGCCTGCCTCTCTGCCTACTTATGATCTCTGTCTGTCAAATTAAAAAAAAAAATCTTTAAAAAAAGATCAATCATTAAAATCATCCCTTTCTATGATCTGTACCCATATAATTGAATCTCCTGAAATCTATCAACAAGGCAGCAGATGGTCTTATTTTAAAACACCAGCTTTCATTTAACTTCAAGAAGTAAAACAGAATTATGTAGTCCATTTGAGAAGTTTCTTAGTTAGTGAAAACATTCTGTAAAAAATGAATATTTTGCCCTTTTATAGAATTCCAAATCTTGTCAAAATCATTGGACTCTTTATTTTTTTTATTTGTTTATTTTTTTAAAAAGATTTTATTTATTTATTTGACAGACAGAGGTCACAAGTAGGCAGAGGCAGGCAGAGAGAGAGGAAGGGAAGCAGTCTCCCTGTGGAGCAGAGAGCCCGATGCAGGGCGCCATCCCAGGACCCCGGGACCATGACCTGAGCTGAAGGCAAAGGCTTTAACCCACTGAGCCACCCAGGCGCCCCTCATTGAATTATTTTAAAGTTAACTGAAGAACAAAGAAATGTGTTTGAAGCAAAGTTGTAATTGTGACCTCAGTTCATCCTGCTATATTTATGGACTAAGTGCTCTTGGGGCAGCCCTCCATTAGAAAGAAGAACCTGTGCTCTTCCTTCATACTCTTTTCTTTGTACTTCTAATAAATTTAGCTCTGGATTAGATGTATGTGAGAGAAAAGAAGAGAAAGGAGTGTATCTGTCCATGTAATAAACACTTGAAATGCCTTTGAGGCATTTGCATACTGGTGTTAGAACGGGTTATCTGATACTGTTTCCTAGGCAATAAGCCATGTCACTTAGCTAAAATAAGGACTGTATTCTGGTATGCAGAGAAGCAGAGAAGTGGTGATGTGAAAAGCAACTCTCTGCAAGCTATTACTATTGTTAACGAGATTCAGTCTATTTCTATAAAAGCAGTAAACAGAGTGCTTTCAGACAAGGGACAAAGGGAAAAGAAATCGGGGCTATTTCCATAGCAACATAGATCTACTGTTGTTGGTAGATTATACCTTTTTTTTAACCTAATAATATTGATAATACTCATTAATGATTTTATAGAAGTAGAAATTTAGAAAGCTCTGATCCTGAACCAATGACTTAAAATGTAAGACATAGAAGCTGCATTAATTGAAAATGTCACTAAAGTCCAGGGGTGATGCGGTGAATTTGGATGACTGACACTAGGGAAACTAAGGGATTACTGACTGCTACAAATGTTGCTTTTTGTTTTTCTGAAAAATTCAGAGAAATCTTCCTTAATTTATTTGTACCAAGGACCATATCAGGGGACGAGTGCAAGGTATAGAATACGTAGACATAATGTGTGCCTGGATGTCTCAGTCAGTTAGGCATCGGCCTTCAGCTCAGATCATGATCCTGGAGTCCTGGGATGGAACCCTGTGTCAGGCTCTTACTAAACAGGGAATTTACTTCTCCCTCTGCCGCTTACCCTGCTCATGCTCTCTCTCTTTCTTAAATAAATAAATAAAGCCAAAAATAGACATTAGAGAAGTGATGTAAATGGAATTAAGTTTAGAATGCGTGAAGGGAATCTGAATAGATTGCAACATTACATACAAAGATCTGATTTAAAAAGAGAGAGAAAAATGTAATTCATGCAGTAATGTGTTTTCTTTGGAAGTAAGTCCTGGAGAGAAAGAAGAAAAGGAAACAAAGGGTAAGATTTCAGACCTGGGAATGCACTTTAGGACTATGCATGTTCAATTTGCATATGAAGTGTTAAAAGGCATTCATTCATGCAAATATTTATTGAGCCTCTACTCTATGCCAGATACTATTTTGAGTACTTGGAGTATATAAGTGATTTAAACAAACATCTCTGTCTTTGTGCACTTATATTCTCAAGGGAAAATAAAGTCAATAAAAAGTAAGTAAAGATAATAAATAAGAAAGTTGTGCACGTGTGTGCATGACAAGTGCTATATAAAAGAATGCAAAATCAGCAGGATAGCAGGCACGAAGGTGGAGCTTCAATTTAAGATGGAGTGTCAGGGTTGGCCTCATTGCATAAGCAACATTTGCAGAGGTTAGCAATACCAAATAGCTTAGAAAGACCATCCCAGTTAGAAAGAAGGGCACTGACTTGACAATATCACATGCTCAGATAATGGCAGACCAGGATCAAAACCCAGTGCCTGTCCTCTCTGTATCATTGTCTTCTCTATCTCTCAATTTTAAACAATTGCCCACCAATATAATTTCCTGTACAATTGTTCTAGTTCAGAGGTTCTCACTGGGCTGTCTTTGGACCAGCAGCATCAACATTATCTGGGAGCTGGTTAGAAATAAAACTATCAGGCCTTACCCAAAGACTTACTAATTTAACAAGCTCCTCAAGCTTCTGATAGTTTTTTCTCTAAATACACTGCATATCCTCTTCAGTGACTTCCCTCACTTTTGATTCTGGGGTCTGTAACATCTTTCATAAATGAGTTTTAATTTATCAACTATCCTAGTCCCATAATATCCCAGTCTGTTTTTTGTTTTGTTTTGTTTTGTAAGAAGGAAATATTCAACAGAAGTTATTCCAGAATAAAGAAAACACACCTTCAATGTACTGTAGTCAGAGCCAAGTGAGGACAGAATGGATACCCAAAGATGAAAGCCTGTCCTGGTGCTATCCTAACAAAAACAAATATAAGAAAAGCCAAGTTCAGGGGCACCTGGGTGGCTCAGTGGGTTAAAGCCGCTGCCTTCGGCTCCGGTCATGATCCCAGACTCATGGGATGGAGCCCCGCATGGGGCTTTCCGCTGTGCGGACAGCCTGCTTCCTCCTCTCTCTCTCTCTCTGCCTCTCTGCCTACCTGTGATCTCTGTCTGTCACATGGATAAATAAAATCTTAAAAAAAAAAAAAGAAAAGCCAAGTTCAGTACATAAAACAATATGTATATATAGAGAGTAATTATTTAATAATAATAGCATAGAGGAAGTGAGAATAAAACTGTATTAGATGAAGATTATTGACACCGGATGCTAATTTAAATCTATTAGAAAAAAGGAAAAGAATCAGAAATGGTAAATAAGATGGCTAATATAACAAACTCTACAAATATAAGTATATACTTGATTGCGTTTCTTATTTCGGCTTTCTTAAAATGTATAAGATTATATTAAATAATAGTTAAACAATGTGTTGAGTTTTTAGCATATAAATGTCATACATATAAAAACAACAACACAAAAATCAGAGGAAATGGAGCTATGTAGGAGTAAAGTCCAAGAACAACAACTAAAAATATAATTTTTAAAATACAATTTAAAAAATTACTGTAGAAACTCAAATGTAATATTAGAAAACACCCACTTAATGTATATGAAATAAGTAAACAAAGAACAAAAGAATAAAAAAGTATGAATAATATTTTTTAAATATTTTAAAAATATATTTTAAAATATAAAAAAAAGCAAATGGCAGATGTAAATCCAACCATATGAATGACAGTAAATCTGAATGAGTTAAATAATTTAATTAAAGGCAGAGATTATCACATTTGTTAAAAAAAAGAAAGATGTTACCTACCATATGCTGTCAACAAAGACACAGTTAGATTCAGGGATGCAAATAGGTTGAATGTAAAATGACTGGAAAGAGATTAACGCCGAAACAGCCAACATTAGTGTCCTAAAGTATCTATGTGAACATCAGGCAAAATTGAATTTAATAAAAACAAATGTTGCCAAAAATAAATAAGGGTATTACATAATGATAAAATGGTCAAAGCATCAGGAAGATATTAACATGAACATAAAAACAGAGCCTCAAGTAAGGTCAGCATATGGAATATAGTCAACGTTATTATAATAGTGGTTCCTGGTGACAGAGTGTAACTACACCTGTGGTGAACATAGCATAATGTATAGAATTATCAAATTATCATGTTGTTCACCTGAAACTAATGTAACATTATGTGTCAACTATACTTCAGTTAATAAAAGCTCCAAAATATATAAAGCAAATACAGAATTGAGGAGAGAAATACACGATTAAACAATAATATTTGGAGTCTCCAATGCCCACTTTTAATAATGGATAGAACAAATAGAAATCAATAGAGAAAAAGACTTGAACAGCAGTATAAATCAATTAAACCTAACAATTATCTGTGGAATGCTCATTACAAAACAGCAAAATGCACATCCTTCTCATGAGCACCTGAAACATTCCCCAAGAAAAACCACATCCTGGACCAGAAAACAAGACTCAATAAATTCAAAAGAATTGAAATCATGCAATGTATAATCTTTAACAACAATGCAATTGAGTTATAAATCAATTTTATACGTAAAAAATCCAATAAAGTCTGTTTTTAAAAAGTAATGTGTTTAAAAATTACTTTTTAAAAAGTAATTGTTCTTGGCCATAAGGTTAATATTTCATAATTAACTATTTTTATATACCAATGGAAAATCAGTTAAAACTAAAATTTCCTTAAAGATACAATTTATACTTTCTTATTCTAGGTTAGATAGGATAAACATTATTCACTCTTTCTTTCCCAATTCATTACAGCAATAAAAAACATAGGTAGAGTGCCTGGGATACTTATTTGAAGACACTGAAAATTAAACAGCAATAGCTAGATTGGGAAAGAACACCAAAATTTGAAGTACTACACATAGTCAAGGAATTTACCATTGTTTTTCTTCCAGGATCTTCTGACCTGAATTCAACCCAAGTTGAAACTTGGAAGTCACCACTGTTTTATAGACAAAGAGAGCTCCTAAAATAAACCCTCTAGTCTGGCTTGAGGCATTGGAAAAGAACTAATTCATAGAAAGGACAAAATCCCCCATTTCTTTTATTCTCTCACATCTGAGTCCCTATATGAATCAAGTATATTTCTGTATAGTATAAATACATATTGGAAAACAGAAAACTGTGAAAACATTATTTAAAATAAGTCCAAAATTAAAAGACTCGGGAATCAAATTAACAAAATATACACAGTGTCAGTTTATAGAAAACTAAAAATGTGATAAAATAAAAAAGGACATAAAAAATGAAGTTACATTGTGTTAATCAAATGGAAGTATCATGTAGCAAACATAAAAATTATCCATAAATTGAAACATAATTTTAATGGAAAACTAATCCAAATACCAGAAGGATTTTTGTAGATATGGACAAGTGATTCTACAATTTATTGGAAAGGTAGAGGAACTAGACTATCCAAATTCTGGATAAGTATGATAAGGTTTTAGCTTTATCTTCTGATAATTTTGGAAAATGAAGAACCGTTCCATGATCTTATTATGTTGATAGTTACATAAATATATGTGTTTAAAATTCATGGAACTATATATCCACAGAAAGGGTTACTGTATGATAGATACAGAAATTCAAATATAATATCAAATACCTAAGGAACTCCCAACAAAAGGTGCATAATACTCTATAGCTAACTATAAACCACTATTGAGAGAATTAACCACCCTAAGTAAAGGTTGGTGGATTCTATGTTCATGGATTTGGAAGACTCCATTTTGGAAACAAGGCAAGTATCCATTAATCTGTAGAGTCCATGCAATCCCTATCAAAATCCTATTGGTTTTTGTTTCATAAAAAAATTATAAGCTAACCCTAAAATGTATGTAATATGCACATAACCAGAAATGGCCAGCATACTTTTTCTGTTTGAGTATAGCTGACACACAATGTAACATTAGTTTCAAGTGTATAATTTAGTGATTCGACAAGTTTATACATTATGCTGTGTTTACCACAGGTTTAGGTAATATCTATCCCAATATATAGTTATTACAATATTATTGGCTATATTCCTTATGCGTGCCTTTTGTTCCTGTGACTTATTCATTCCATAACAGGCAGTCTGGATCTCCCAATCCCATTCACCAATTTTGTCCAGCCCACCACCCCCACATTTTTTTCACGCCCATATTTTTGAATAAAAATAACAAGTTGGAGGGACTTGCTCTTACTGGGTATCAATATTTATTAGAAAGCTATAATGGTTAGGATAGTGATATCTGTGTCAAGGTACACTAACAGGTAAGTGGCATAGATTCAAGAGTCTGGGAAAAAGGCCTGGGCATAGATAGACACTAGGTTTATGAGAAGATTAGTAATGACAGCAGCGAGAAAAATGTGGCCCTTTCAATCAGTAGTGTTGGGATAACTGTATGGTAATATGAGAAGAAAACTTAACCTCTGTCTCACACAAAACCCAATTCTGATGGATTATAGACTAAAATATGAATGACAAATCAATAAAATTTCTGGACATAAATAAATGGAGATATTCCTATTAATGTTATAGCCTTGGAGAACTGACAGATTGGAACCTGAATTTGAAACATTCTCATCAAACACATTCTTTCTCTTCTTATGCTGACAGATACAAGTCATATTACATTTATGCACAGAAATCCTTTTATCCTATGAAATCATGAAATCATTTAAAATAATTTTGGTAATATTGACCATTTTTATAAAACACATTCATTATAAAAATGTTGAGACTTTTCAAATAATGAAACGGTCTTAGATCTACACAATGGTCTTAGATCTACACAATGTTAGATCGTATGTAGACTATACAAATATATATTTCATTGGACTTCTGAAATTTTTCAATAGGCACTCTTTTTGTAGTCCAAACTTCATTTGGCTTTTTTAAACATCCAAATTCTGATTTTTGTAGTTATAGCATTCTCATTTTTAAAATGACCTATAGCAAGTTCTTTTTGAAAATTTGTTTGATCCATTTTGACAACTTCAAATGATATTTTCTTTGTAATTATATTTTATAAATTACATTCACTTATTCTGCTTTCTAATTCATTAGTATTTTCAGAAAAAATATGAAAATGGTTTGGCTGTCTCTAGTTGAAAAGAAAGTATATCTTCACTGACACCATCTTTGGATAGAAAATTGAGAAAGTCATGAAATCTACCTCATAGGGTAGTTGGGCAGATTAAAAAAATAACGTTTGTCAAATAATTATAACACTTGGGATGTGTGAGTACACAGTAAATTAATTACTCACTGGTGCATTAAAATGTCTAAGATTATAATCCAGGATTTTATTTTATGTCTTTAACCTGGGTATATTTCTCATGCGAGAGAAATTCCTCTGATTGATGAGGAATTTAGTTTGTTTTAGAGAGTAGAGCTTTCAGCATGACCTCTGACTTCCACCTGAACTATAGCTGTCAAAAAAGGAGTGCTATTTTATGAAGTGATGTTTTTCATCTCTACTAGTTTATATGAGAAAGTGGTGATTTTCAAACAATTCCTTTTTTTAAATACCAGTTTCCAAATTAAAATCACTTCTTAGATATTTGTGAGAATCCAACATTTTTAAATAGAGGAAGATTAACAATATCTTCAGAAATTTCCTGTGGTGTCACAGAGTACTATCTAGAAACAAAACAAAACAAAAAACCTCTCTTCTCTTGAGTTGATAAAGTTTATGCTCACTTGGTTTACTTATTTTAATCTTTCTAGGTCAGAGGTCCTAAACTCTGATGTGTTTTGGAGTTCCTCTCCATTTCTATAATTGTTTTCCAGGTCCTTCCTCCATATCCTGCATCAACCTTTCCCTTTAGTTAAGTGCTAGCTCGTGTTCTTCCCATGCATCTGTCCTCTCAGCCTTGCACTAAAAACCTGACCCTTCCTCCCTCTTCATTGTGGCACCCATTCTGAGGATGTGGTATCTTCTATAAGGCTTGAAAAGTGCCTACACAGCTTTTCCTGTGGGCACTGCTTTCCAATCTGAAAATGAGGCCAACAGTTTCTCTTCTGGCTAGCTCAAGCTAACACTTTGTATGCCCCAGTTTGCGTTGTGGCCTCATGGGACCCAAGCATGGGAATCAGCTGCTGTCATTTTCTGTGTTAGCCACCGTTTATCTTAGATTCTTCTTCATTATTCCAGATTCATCCAGACTTCCTTCAGAAGTGCTTTGTGTTCATTGAGAATCCCCACTAGTGCAAAGTTATTTAGAGACATGGCAAGGCTAAGGACTTGCTGTGTTATGTCTAAATATTAAAAAAAAAAAAGCAATAGCTTTGTCTGAAGATAAAATGTGATTCAGCAATAAACTTTGACCAGGAATGGTCACTAACTGTGACCAACTTCATGCTGGGATCAGGTGTACAACTAAACATTTTGTATGAACTTACAAAATTTTCTCATGGAATGGTCAGACATTTTCAGGCTAAAAAGTTATTGAGAAGTCTCCTTGTTAAATTACAGATAGAGCATCTTTTTTACCCTGTTCTTACCACAGGAATAAAATGTAATGATGTAATGGAACGGAAATGCTAGCTAAAGCAATGGTAATGATCACTTGCAATATATGTGTGTCATACATTGTATATCTTAAAACATAATATAGTGAATATGTTAATTATATCTTAATAAACCTGGAAAAAAGATTTCTCCCATCCTTTGTTTATCCAGTTTAAATAGAGTATTGTTAACATAACTTGCAATACATTTTAACACCCACTGTGTTAAAACAACAACAACAACAACATTATGAAATCTGGAATCCTGATTTTTATGGTTGCTGATAAAAGAAAGAGCTCAAGTCAGTTCTTCAAGGGTAAAAGTAAATAAGCACCTTATGTAAGCACCTAATAAAGCTTCCTTTACAAAGTTTTACTAGACCATTTTACATTCTAAAATTCTCACAATTCCCTTTTGGGTGGTGATGAGTACTTCTGAGTAATGCCTAAAAGGAAAGTGCTTCATCATTCTGGAAGGAAACTCAAAGCAGGGGTCTCCCAGAGGCCTATTTACAGAGGTAAATATTAAAAATAAAACCCAGTACAGAATTATAACAGTTCTCTCTATGCACAGGAAAGTCACATTAATTTTTTCCCACCTTCCACTGTTACTTTTATAGGAAAGCAATGTCCCAAAGGGAGATTTACATCTTTATAGTCACCTCTAATTGTAAAGGTCCCCTAGGGCAACACAAGCCTTCTGTTGGAAAGGAGAAGAATACTGTATGTTCTACCTCCTTCTTCCTTCCTCTACCTTGGAACGTTATGTGGACTCTCTAAATCACTGATGAGGTCCCAGGAGCTAAAAAAGGTTTCATTTCATATTGGTCAGAAGTTCCGTTTGTCCTTTATTGTGGTGATGCTCTGGGAATGCTGCAGAATGTTGAGTCAGATGGTGACTCAATTCATTTCATGTTACTTTACCTGGAAGAAGTTTATATCTCTGTAATGCATCTTGTTTAGAATGTATTTAGCTTTTGCACATATGAAGGCAATTCCTAGAATGGGGGCTAGCACCCCCTTTAATTAATGAGGAAAGGTGAATACTACCACAGGCTGGGTGTTTAAAGCCAGAAAATTTATGGATTTACTGAGCTGTCTTAGAACCTAGGCAAGCACCTAGACATCTACACATTACCTGATTTTCTTCAAATGTCTCCATGCAAAGGTATACTTTACAGTGGGAAAGCATATCATTTGCATTATTTTTCAAAATTGACAGTAAAGTTTGTTTTGCATAAGTGCAAGCACTAATGAACTAGAAATTTTCTTGTAGGCATTATGACTACTTCATTCTCTTAAAATTCTCTATATATACAATAATTTTAACAGCCTCTTTCAATGTGCAGGGATATGAAAAGAAAGCCACACTGCCATGATTATTGTAAAAGGTGATACTTACTTCATATTGTCAGTTCTTCCATGGCCAGGCATACTTTTTCATAAATTAGTACATAGATATAATTGTTTATATATTTACTAGCTACATACATTTAATATGCATTTAAATAATATACATATATGTATAAACATACATAGTCTAAGCTTTCAAATAGTTTTTAAAACTAGGGCTATATGAGATGTAAATAATGTATATATATGTATATAAATGTATATAAATATAACTTATTAATTATAAGTACTGAAGATTCCAAGATGGAATTTGTATCTAGGTAGTACATTTTAATGTAAACAATTAAAACACATGAGACACTATGGACTCTGGGAAACAAACTGAGGGTTTTAGAAGGGAGGGGGGTAGGAGAATGGGTGAGCCCGGTGATGGTATTAAGGAGGGCATGGATTGAATGAAGTACTGGATGTTATATGCAAATAATGAATCATGGAACACTACATCAAAAACTAACGATATACTGTATTGTGACTAACATAACATTAAAATGAAATAAAATAATAAAATAAAATAAAAATATAATTATGCACATATACATACAGAGTTCTAAAAATGACATAGGCTATTGATTCAGCCTGCAAGCCAGGTATATCATACAAATTAGTTTTAAACCAAAGGGATGAAGAGGGACACTACATTATACTTAAGGGGTCTATCCAACAGAAAGATCTAACAATTATAAATGTTTATTTTCCTAACTTAGAAATAGCCAATTATATAAACCAATTAATAACAAAATTAAAGAAACATGTCAAAGATAATACAATAATAGTGGGGGAATTAAATACCCCACTCAGATCATCTAAGCAGAAGATCAACGAGGAAAGAAGGGCTTTAAATGACACACTGGACCAGGAAGACTTCAGAGATATATACAGAGCATATCCTAAAACACCAGAATACACATTCTTCTCAAGTACACATGGAACATTATCCCAAATAGATCACATACAGGGTCACTCATCAGGTCTCAACCAGTACCAAATATTGAAATTATTCCCTGCATATTTTCAGACCACAATGCTTTGGAACTTGAACTCAATCACAAGAGAAAATTTGGAATGAAGTCAAACACTTGGAATTTAAAGAACATCCTATTAGAGAATGAATGGGTCAACCAGGAAATTAAAGAAGGATTTTAAAAAATTCATGGAAACAAATAAAAATAAAAACACTACTCTAAACTTTTCATACAACTATATTGGTCCTAAGAGGGAAGTACAAACCAATAAAAGCCTTTCTCAGAAAGTTAGAAAACATACCAAAAAAGTTGCTGGAGAAAGAAAAGCAAATAAAGCCTAAATCAAGCAAGAGAAGAGAAATGATAAAGATTAGAGCAGAAATCAATGAAATAGAAACCAAAAGAACAATAGAACAGATCGATGAAACTTGAAACTGCTTCTTTGGAAAATTTAATATAATGATAAACTCCTAGCCATAATTCTAAAAAAGAAAAGAGAAAGGACTCCAATTAATAAAATCATGAATGAAAGAGGAGAGATCACAACCAACACCAAGGGAATACAAACAATTGTAAGAACATATTATGAGCAAATATATGCCAACTAATTAGATCTGATAGAAATGGTTGCATTCCTGGAAATGTATAATCTGTGAAAACTGAAACAGGAAGAATAGAAAAACTGAACAGACACATAACTGGTAAGGAAATTGAAGCAGTGATCAGAAATCTCCCAACAAACAAGAGTCCAGGGTCAGAAGGCTTTCCAGGGGAATTCTACCAATAATACCTGTTCTTCTGTAACTGTATTAAAAAAAAAAAAAGAAAGAAATGTAAGGAAAACTTCCAAACTCATTCTGTGAGGCCAGCATTACCTTGATCCCTCAAACAGACAAAGATCCTATCAAAAATGAGAATTACAGAGCCATATGATCCTTTCAAATGATGCAGACAAAGCATTTGACTAAATGCAGCGTCCTTTCTCAAATAAAACTCTCCATAGTGTAGGGATAGAGGGAACATACCTCAATATCATAAAAGTCATCTATGGAAAGTGCACAGTGAATATCACTCTCAGTGGGGAATAATTGAGAGCTTTTCCTTTAAGGTCAGGAACACAACAGAGATGCCCACTCTTACTACTGTTGTCCAATATAGTACGAGAAGTCCTAGCCTCAGCAGTCAGACAACAAAAAGAAATAAAAGGCATCAGATTGGCAAAGAAGAAGTCAAGTCTCACTCTTCACAGATGGCATGATACTTTATATGGAAAACCCAATAGATTCCACCTCACAATTATTAGAACTCATACAGGAATTCAGCAATGTGGCAGGATATAAAATCAACCCACAGAAATCAGTTGTATTTCTATACACTAACAATGACACAGAAGAAAGAGATATTAAATAATCGATCCCATTTACAATTGCACCAAAACACATAAGATACCTAGGAATGAACCTAACCAAAGAGGTAAAGAATATATACTCTAGAAACTACAGAATAGGGGCGCCTGGGTGGCTCAGTTGGTTAAGCAACTGCCTTCAGCTCAGGTCATGATCCCGGAGTCCCGGGATTGAGTCCCACATCGGGCTCCCACCTCCACGGGGAGTCTGCTTCTCCCTCTGACCTTCTCCCCTCTCATGCTCTCTCTCACTCTCTCTCTCTCAAATCAATAAAAAATCTTAAAAAAAAAAAAGAAACTACAGAATAATTAAGAAAAAACTTGAGTAAGTCACAAAGAAATGGAAAAACATTCCATGCTCATGGATTGGAAGAATAAATATTGTTAAAATATCTATGCTACCCAAAGCAATATACACATTCAATACAATCCCTATCAAAATACCATCATTTTTCACAGAACTGCAACATATAATCCTAAAATGTGTAGAAAATACCCCCATATACCCAGAAAATACCCCCCATATATCCAGAGAACTGTTGAAAAAGAAAACAAACACTAGTGGCATCACAATTCTGGACTTCAAGCTATATTACAAAGCTGTGATCATTAAAACAAAACAAAACAAAACAAAAAACAACAAAAAAAAAAACCCCACAGTACTGGCACAAGAACAGACATATAGATCAATGGAACAGATAACAGAAATGGACCCTCAATTCTATGGTCAACTAATTTTCAACAACACGGAAAAACATATCCAGTGGAAAAAAGATAGTCTCTCTAATAAATGGTGCTGGTAAAATTGTACAGCCACATATAGGAGAATGAAACTGGACCAATTTCTTACATCATACACAAAGATACACTCAAAATGGATGAAAGACCTAAATGTGAGACAGGAATCCATCAAAATCCTAGAGGAGAACACAGACAGCAACCTCCTCAACCTTTAGCCACAGCTATGTCTTGCTAGATGCCTCTCGAAAGGCAAGGGAAACAAAAGCAAAAATGAACTATTGGGACTTCACCAAGATGAAAATCTGCACAACAAAGGAGACAGTAAACAAAAGCAAAAGGTAACCTATGGAATGGGAGAAGATATTTGCAAATGTCATATCAGATAAAGGGCTAGTATCTAAGATCTATGAAGAAATTATGAGACTCAACACTGAGAAAACAAAGAATCCAGTCAAGAAATGAGCAAAAGATATGAACAGACATTTCTTTTTTTTTTTTTTTAATATTTTATTTATTTATTTGACAGAGATCACAAGTAGGCAGAGAGGCAGGCAGAGAGAGAGAGGAAGGGAAGCAGGCTCCCCGCCAAGCAGAGAGCCCGATGCGGGGCTCAATCCCAGGACCCTGGGATCATGACCCGAGCCGAAGGCAGCGGCTTTAACCCACTGAGCCACCCAGGTGCCCTGAACAGACATTTCTCCAAAGAAGAAAGACAAATGGTCAACAGACACATGAAAAAATGTTCCAAATCCCTTGGCATGAGGGAAATGCAAGTCAAAACCACAATGAAATATCACCTCATACCAGTTCAAATGGTCAAAATTAGCAAGACAGGAAACAATAAATGTTGGCAAGAATGTGGAAAAAGTGGAACCCTCTTATGCTGTTGATGGGAATGCAAGCTAGTATAGTCACTCTGGAAAACAGTATGGAGGTTCCTCAAGAAGTTGAAGATAGAGCTACCCTACAACCTAGCAATTGCACTACTAGGTATTTACCCCAAAGACACAAATGTCATGATTCAAAGGGGCACCTGTACCCCAATATTCATAGCAGCAATGTTCACAGTAGCCAAGCTGTGGAAAGAGCTGAGCTGTCCTTTGAAAGATGAACAGATAAAGAAGATGTGATGTATATACACAAAGGAATATTGCTTTGCCATCAGAAAAGATGAATACTTATCATTTACATCAATTTGGATAGATCTGGTGGGTATTATGCTAAGTGAAATAAGTCAATCATAGAAAGACAATTATTTTTTTTAAGATTTTATTTATTTATTTGATAGAGAGAGAATACAAGCAGAGGAAATGGGAGAGGGAGAAGCAGGCTCACGGCTGAGTGGGGAGCCTGATGTGGGGCTTGATCCCAGGATGCTGGGATCATGACCTGAGCCGAAGTCAGCCGCTAAACCAACTGAGCCACCCAGGCACCCCAGAAAGACAATTATTATATGGTTTCATGCATATGTGAAATACAAGAAATAACATAGGGGATGGGGTGGCTGAGTGATAGGCATTAAGTGATGTGATGAGCACTGGGTGTTATATGCAACTGATGGATTATTGAACATTACATCTGAAACTAAGTATGTACTATACATTGGCTAGTTGAATTTAAACCAAGAAAAGCAATGAAATACTCTTAAACACCTATATAACAACCCAAAAAGGCTATCTAAGTACTGTGCTGGTTATGAACTATAATTTTCTTCCCCATTTCAAAGAATACATGCTATGATGTAAAGAATAGAGAGATAGCATCCAAAAGATAATATAGATACTATCTAAAATTGGGCTCAGTTTTGTAATAGGTTTGGTAGGTTTGAAGACATGAATATCACAAACTTTAAGGAGTTAAGCTTTCTAGGAAAGGGAAGGGGATTGAAAAATGTAATGCCAATAAATGTAACATCTGAGGTATGGGCCTATCAGTCAGCTTGCTGTGTACAAACCATTTTAAAAATCTGTGGATTTTTATTATTCCTCATGATTCTTGGGTTGGTTGAGTAAGCTGTATGATATAGGATGGCTAGGTTAGGATTGGCTAGTCAATGATGACATTACTAATCTGTCTGGGTGTTGGCTTGTCTTTAGCTGGGGCCATGAACATGTCTGGGCATTTGTCTCATTTCCAGCAGATTGACCTAGACTCATTTGTTTGGTGGTTACAGTGTTCCCCAAGCAGAAGAGGGGCTAGCCCCAGCACTCAAGACTTTTCAAGTTTCTGCCACTGTCACATTTGCTATTAAGTCACATGGACAAGGCCATGGACAAAATAAAAAGAATCTTTATAGCTGTTTTCACAAATAACTTTCCAAAGTACAGGACACGCTTTCACCCTTCACCTACCTCTTTAAAGTTTTGCTAATGTGCACATAAAGATTCAATATCACAGATTTTCCACTTGATAGTAAATTTGGACAATGTTTGTGAACTATCATAGTGAATATTGAGACAGTGAGAGTTTGGGTGGCAAGGATAAGTGCATTTTCAAATGGAAATCTGAAAGTGGCAGAAACTGTGTTTAAGTAAAAATGAACACCTTTGGATAACTTTGTGCTATACTTCTTATACTTTCAACTAACCTTTGCCCCTAGATGAGATATCTGAGCAGCCTGTAAGTGGGATGAGCCTGTGCTTACCATTTTATAAAGAAAACTTCCAGTGATTCATTTTACTAATATATTTATCCATCAGTACCAGGCATGTTGCTAATGTGCTTGGGATCTAAGGAAGAAAGCTTCTGCCCCCTGGGAATATGTGTCTCCTGCAAACCCAATCTCCAAGTCCCTATCCTTTATTAATCATTTTTTTTTTCCATTTGACCCTCTTCTATGGTAAAGGAAAGGGGAAGGTGTTAGGAAGTAATTTTTCTGAGTTTTAGAAGTTACAAATTGATATCATTAAGAAGCATGATTTTTCTTCTGTTTTGTCAAAATGCTCCACATGTTGCAATAATTCATGGCCTATTTAAGAATCATTAAGCTCTCCAATTATAAAAACAAATTATGAACATAGGTTCTCCACAAACATAATGTTTTAAACTGGGAGATTCTGCACATTTATCATGTGTTATACTCATTAGTATTTTAAGCACATTAATTTCACAGCTACTTATCAATTATATAAAATGTTTATTTGTAAGAATGATTTTTTTCTTCTAGAGAAAGGAAAAATGATTAATGACATTACAAAGAAAGTTTGAGAAATATAAAAATATTTATCTGTGGATGGGAAGTGTTTCTTCAACATTTAATCAAATGTAGACACAATTAAACACCTAACCCATGCACCACACATACCATCTGCACTATACCCTCTTGAATTAGAGTTTCTCTCAGGGCTTCAGAATAAATGAGCATCCCTCCAAACCCCACTGTCCCCAATCCCAGAGCATCATGGTGTGCTCTTTCCATTACAAGAAAGTAATATTGGGGGTGAGGACAGGAATCCATGTCTCACTGCACAAGCTGCAGGCTCACACATGGCTACTGATTACAGTGGTCCCCACTTATCTGTGGTTTCCTAGCCCTTAATCAACCTCAATCCAGAAGAGATGACTCTCCTTCTGATCTATCATCAGGTCAGTAGTAGCTTAATGCTATGTCACAATGCTTGTGTCATTCATTTCATCTCAGCTAATCACATATGCATTTTATCATCTCACATCATCACAAGAAAAAGGATTACTACAGTACTATAAGGTATTTTGAGAGAGATCACATTCATGTAACTTTTTTACAATACATTTGTTATAATTGTTCTGTTTTTAACCAGTTATTAATCTCTTACTATCTCTAATTTATAAATTAAACTTTATCATAGGTATGCATGAATAAGAAAAAAAACATAGTATATGTAAGGTTCAGTACTATCCATGGTGTCAGGTGTCCACTGGAGGTGGGAGAATATATATCCCCAAAGATGATGGGGGGAGGCAGCCATACTTCATGTTGAACTCAAACATATAAAGTTCTTTCCAGCAGCAGGAAATAGAACATGCATAGAAGTCATTCTATCTCATCTTTATTGCAAAATTAAGACAGAAAGGAGGGAAATGGAAAATTACTTTCAACAGTGAAATGCTAATGTAAGCAAGGATATGGAAATATAAAATGTTAGAATTGGAAGGGTTCTTACATTCAATCTACATTAACCACCCCATTTTATAGATGAGAAAACTGAGGCCAAGGAAAGTAACCTCATGTGGTTTGCAAACAGGATGAACAAGGAGGGAACTTCTGCATTGGAGTCCTTCCTCTCACATTTCCAGTGGTTTCTACCTCTAACAACTAGATTTCAGTTGCTCTCAGTCACCTCCAGGGAAGCAGGTTTTGACTGTGTAGTTTAGAACAATTGGTACTTAGCAGCTGTGTGACTTGATGAAAATTTCTTAATCTCTTGGGTCTCAGTTTACCCCCTGAGAGGAAGGGTTATTATAGTCTTTTTCTCAGTAATCAGAGCCTAGAAAGTACAGAAGCATCTGTACCTCATAAGAGTGACTATGGATAATGTTCTCATCATGCTATATAAATTATGGATTTCAGATCTGCATTTCAAAATATTTTATTGTGAAGGTGTATAACCTGTGTATTAATGGGAATGGGCACTGGAGACAATAGGAGAGGAGGGGTGAAGAGGAGGGCCCTATCTTCAGGACACTTAGTGTTTTGCCATTTTTACACAGCACCATTGTAAGGCTAAAACCTTGGCCTCAAGGAGTTAAGGTGCCTACCCACCTCATTCAGTTTATTCTGTCTGGCAGAATTGTTACTCGTTCATCCGGTATGATTTTGAACTTGCTTGCTCCACTTATCTGTATGGCTCATTCCTGTACCTCACCAAGGTCTTTGTTCTAAGTTACCTTCTCAAAAGAAGGCAGCACCTCCTCCCTGCATCCCACTCCCCTTTCCAACTCTTCCAGGGTACCAATTGGTACAGGCTGAGGAGTGATCCTCTTACAAACTGCTCTGGGTAATTTTGCATGCATGATGTGTCCAGCATGAATCAACAGAGACTGTGCTCCATAGTTTCTCAGAATCTGTAAAGGGGTTGTGCTTTGAAAACACCATCCCAGAAATGGCACACCCCACTCTATTTACATTTCACTTCATCACAAATAAGATGGCCAGACACAGCCCCAGCAGGGGGTAAGGGAGATGTAATTCTACCACATGTACACAGGGAGGGCTGCTGTAGTATTTGGTGAATAGGACCAATGACCACCATAATCTGTATCTAGCTGCCAAATATTTTCTCTCTCCTACATCAGGGAAGATTTAGCCTGCCCTTCTCCAAATGAAGCATCCCAAAAGGTCCACCTGGTCCCAGTCCCAAGCTCAAGGTTATGTGTATGTGTGCTGGCATCCACATTAATTTGCACAGTTTTCCTTTGTCCATTGACTCCTAAACAAAAAGAAAAGCTATTTGACCTATCCCCACATGTGTAGTATATCTACAGTGATGGAGAAGAGCCAAGAAAATCACAGTCAACCCACTGGTTTGCAGCAATTCTGAGACCCCACTGGACAGATCCTGAGCAGGCCCTGGTCCCTGGGAAGAAAGCATCTCCTTTGATTAAACTAATTCTGCTCCCAGAGTATGGCTCCAAAGGACAATTTTCCCTGGCTCTTGACTCCAGTGTTCAAGAGTTTATTATTTTTCCACTAACTGCATTGGTCATGGGAAAGTGGGCATTGGAGAAGAAGCCCCCATTAAGGTTTAATCAGCTTTTCCAGACCACAATCTGCCCTTTATAGATAGGAAGGAAAAGTACATCTTAGTTTCAAATAGTCACAGACGTCTCTTCCTAACTTGATGGTCCTTCGGCAGTAGAACTCTCTTAAACCTAGCCAGCTTCTTACCTATTAAGAGAGTTTCAAATGTGCATAGCCACATTCACAGAATGTTTGCAATGCAATTCTAGGGTCCAATAAGTGTCTTTGCTTTCCCATGTCACTGCCTTTCCCACCCTTTTCTTTCAAATGAACTCTTACTCCTTTTAAATTAAGTACAAGAGCCTTGGCCATATCAGCCTTCAGTGGAAGAGTTATACCTTGGCCTCTTATCCTGAAACCATATACAATTAAAGATTTTATAGGGTGACAACTTAACTCATTTACCAATTTTTAGCAGTGGTCTGATTATTTCTACAAAGCTGAATAGGCTTTTAACTCTCAAGGGATTTCTTGATATGATTTACTGATGGAGATGAGGAGCAGTTGCCTTTTCTAACCCTACAAGAACCTGTACGTGATTTATCTTTCTTTTCTCTTTCATAACTGCTTTCCAACTGGCCAATTAGCTTCTGAGATAATTTCTTTCTTATGTAAACTTACCAAGCACAGTCAATAGCAGCCAACACATTCTAATTAATGTTCCTTTTCCAACCATTGTTCAAAGAGCTCTGTACTCGTTAGACATGCTCTGCCTTATTGCAGATGTCAACTTTACCAAACATTTCACCCATGTGTGACATGAGCAACCTTCCTTCCAGTTCCAAACCAACACTACATGTTATATATTTGTTATAGCATTCTTTTTCAATGTACTGATTTTATTTTTATTGAAATAAAATTGACATTTAACATAATATCAGTTTCAGTTATACAAATAATCATTTGATTTGCATATATATTGCAAAATGGTCACTGCAATAAATCCAGTTAGAAATATATTTTTCTTGTGATGAGAGCTTTTACGATCTACCTTAGTGGCTTTTGATTATGCAATGCAGTATTGTCAACTATATTCACAATGCTGTACATTGCATCCATGGGATTTATTCATCTTATAATGGGAAGTTTATAAATTTTGATTCCCCTCACTGCTTCTCCCACTTCTCAGTCTCCACCCCTGTAATCCACTAGTCTGTTCTCTGTACCCATGACTTCAGTTTTTTGTTTTGTTTTGTTTTAGTTTCCACATATAAGTGAGATCATAGTTATTTGTCTTTTTTTTTCTGATTTATTTTACTTGGTTCAGCAGTTTGAAACCCATGCTTATTTATTTATTTTTGAAGGTTGTTTGTTTGTTTGTTTGTTTTGTTTTGTTTTAAGAGAGAGAGCACACATGCATGAGTGGAGGAAGGAGGAGAGAGAGAGAGAGGGAGAGAATCTCAAACAGACTCCTCGCTTGCTCAGAGCCCAGTGTGGGACTCTATTACAGGACCCTAAGATCATGACCTGAGCTAAAAACAAGAGTTGGACACTTAACTGACTGACTTTTGGTGCTCCAAAACCCATTTTAAAATTAGTCAGTAAAACAACAAGAAATAACACATATTCATGTGCGCACACACACACACACACACACATACACATACAGACAAACTTCCTTCTCTCTGTGTGTGCATTTCCAAGGTCAGAGTCTGTTAACAAGAGATGTGCAAAGTTCTGGAAGGCAATAATGAGAGAGAGGTTATTATTCCTCAGAGACATGTTTAGGCAGACAAATGGACAGAGGGGAGGACTTGCACTGGGCCCCTCTGCATGTTGAGAGTTCATTCAGCCCTCAAAGTTTCCATAATAACCTACCCCTAGCTTTGCTCCCCCAGCTGTTCAAATGCTTAAGCAAGACTCTGATTCCCTATACATAATTCTTTCCACATTAAAAACTTGGATGTTTTTGTCTTTTCTAGCTGGAATCCTAACTGTTACATTGGATTTATTTTTCTGGTTGCTATATGGGACCATCAAACTTGCTGTGTGTGTGTTTTTTTTTTTAACCTTAACTCCTTAACTGTATGTTTAATTCCCATACTAAAATATAAGCTCCAGGAAGGGAGAGACTTTTCTAGTCTGCACAGTGCTGGGTCTTCAGTGATTTGCAGGGCATGGCATACTCACTGCAGCAAAGAAATGATGAATGAAAGGATTAGTTAATAACAAACAGGATCTGGTCCATTGAATTAACTACCTCAGAAATGTTCTTTAACTGGAAACTCAGTGGAAAGGATAAATGTGGGATTTGTTCAGAATTACTAAACCCACACTCTGTAAGAGTAATTCATTATTATATCTAACATGTAAATGAAATGAAAGATATAAGAATCTCTAACAGTCTCTTTCTAGATCCTCTTTACTATGGACCTAATTGATGATAATCCTTTAAACTGTGCTTAGGGGAATGGTCTTTGAAGTGGTACTGTCTCAGGACATTTCTTTAGGTCTCATGGTGAAATTGATCCTATTCCACATCTAATGGTTGCAACAAAGTCTTATTCTGTTCTGGGAATACCAAAAGGTTTCTAATTACAAAGGTCCTGTGAGCCTCACCAGCCTTCTGTTGAGTTAGCAGTTGGCTTGGGTGTCTGTCACCTTTATAATTCTTTGTTGCTTCTTATTTTTCTTTTTTTTTAATTTATTTATTTAATTTCTTTTCAGTGTAACAGAATTCATTGTTTATGCACAACACCCAGTGCTCCATGCAATACGTGCCCTCCATAAAACCCACCACCTGGCTCCCCCAATCTCCCACCCCCGACCCTTCAAAACCCTCAGAATGTTTTTCGGAGTCTATAGTCTCTCATAGTACAACTCCCCTTCTAATTTCCCTCAACTCCCTTCTCCTGTCCTTCTCCCCATGTCCTCTGTGTTTTTTGTTATGCTCCACAAATAAGTGAAACCATATGATAATTGACTCTCTCTCCTTGACTTATTTCACCAGCATAATCTCTTCCAGTCCTGTCCATGTTGATACAAAAGTTGGGTATTCATCCTTTCTGATGGAGGCATAAAACTCCATAGTGTATATGGACCACATCTTCCTTATCCATTTGTCCGTTGAAGGGCATCTTCATTCTTTCCACAGTTTGGCGACCATGGCCATTGCTGCTATGAACACTGGAGTGCAGATGGCCCTTCTTTTCACTACATCTGTATCTTTGGGGTAAATACCCAGTAGTGCTATTGCAGGGTCATGGGGAAGCTCTATTTTTAATTTCTTAAGGAATCTCCACACTGTTTTCCAAAGTGGTTGCACCAACTTGCATTCCCACAAACAGTGTAAGAGGCTTCCCCTTTCTCCACATCCTCACCAACACATGTTGTTTCCTGTCTTGCTAATTTTGGCCATTCTAACTGGTGTAAGGTGGTATCTCAATGTGGTTTTAATTTGAATCTCCCTGATGGCTAGTGATGATGAATATTTTTTCATGTGTCTGATAGCCATTTGTATGTCTTCATTGGAGAAATGTCTGTTCATGTCTTCTGCCTATTTTTTGACATGATTATCTGTTTTGTGTGTGTTGAATTTGAGAAGTTCTTTATAGATCCTGGATACCAGGCTTGTGTCTGTACTGTCATTTGCAGATATCTTCTCCCATTCCGTGGGTTGCCTTTTTGTTTTGTTGACTGTTTCCTTTGCTGTACAGGAGCTTTTGATCTTGATGAGGTCCCAAAAGTTCATTTTTGCTTTTGTTTCCTTTGCCTTTGGAGACACATCTTGAAAGAAGTTGCTGCGACTGATATCAAAGAGGTTACTGCCCATGTTCTCCTCTATGATTCTGATGGATTCCTGTCTCACGTTGAGGTCTTTTATCCATTTCGAGTTTAACTTTGTGTACAGTGTAAGAGAATGGCCAACTTTCATTGTTCTACATATAGCTGTCCAATTTTCCCAGCACCATTTATTGAAGAGACTGTCTTTTTTTCCACTCTATATCTTTCCCCTGCTTTGTCGAAGATTATTTGACCATAGAGTTGAGGGTCCATATCTGGGCTCTCTACTCTGTTCCAAACTGCCAGCACCATGTTACCTGATTTCAAGCTTACTTTTCTCTCTTTTTTTTTTTTAGCTTCTTTGTGTAAACATATAATGTAAATCCACCCTCTCCCAACCCCGCTCCACCCCCACCCCCCTCAGTTTGTTTTATGACATTAAGAGTCTCTTTTGGTTTGTCTCCCTCCCGATCCCATCTTCTTTCATTTTTTTCTTTTCCTACCACCTTAACCCCCACCCCCATTACATCTCCACTTCCTCATATCAGGGAGATCATGTGATAGTTGTCTTTCTGCAGTTGACTTATTTCGCTAAGCATAATACGCTCTAGTTCCATCCATGTCATCACAAATGGTAAGATTTCATTTCTTTTGATGGCTGCATAGTATTCCATTGTATATATATACCACCTCTGCTTTATCCATTCATCTGTTGATGGACATCTAGGTTCTTTCCATAACTTGGCTATTGTGGACATTGCTGCTATAAACATTCGGGTACACGTGCCCCTTCGGATCACTACGTTTGTATCTTTAGGGTAAATACCCAGTAGTGCAATTGCTGGGTCATAAGGTAGCTCTATTTTCAATTTTTTGAGGAACCTCCATGCTGTTTTCCAGAGTGGTTGCACCAGCTTGCATTCCCACCAACAGTGTAGGAGGGTTCCCCTTTCTCCACATCCTCGCCAGCATCTGTCATTTCCTGACTTGTTCATTTTAGCCATTCTGACTGGTGTGAGGTGGTATCTCATTGTGATTCTGATTTGTATTTCCTGATGCCCAGTGATGTGGAGCACTTTTTCATGTGTCTGTGGCCATCTGGATGTCTTCTTTGCAGAAATGTCTGTTCATGTCCTCTGCCCATTTCTTGATTGGATTATTTGATCTTTGGGTGTTGAGTTTGCTAAGCTCTTTATAGATTTTGGATACTAGCCCTTTATCTGATATGTCGTTTGCAAATATCTTCTCCCATTCTGTCAGTTGTCTTTTGGTTTTGTTGACTGTTTCCTTTGCTGTGCAAAAGCTTTTGATCTTGATGAAGTCCGAATAGTTCATTTTTCCCCTTGCTTCCCTTGCCTTTGGGATTGTTCCTAGGAAGAAGTTGCTGTGGCTGAGGTCCAAGAGGTTGCTGCCTGTGTTCTCCTCAAGGATTTTGATGGATTCCTTTCTCACGTTGAGGCCCTTCATCCATTTTGAGTTTATTTTCATGTGTGGTGTAAGGAAATGGTCCAATTTCATATTTCTGCATGTGGCTGTCCAATTTTCCCAACACCATTTGTTGAAGACGCTGTCTTTTTTCCATTGGATATTCTTTCCTCTTTGTTGAAGATTAGTTGACCATAGAGTTGAGGGTCTATTTCTGGGCTCTCTATTCTGTTCCATTGATCTATGTGTCTGCTTTTGTGCCAGTACCATACTCTCTTGATGATGACAGCTTTGTAGTAGAGCTTGAACTCTGGAATTGTGATGCCACCAACTTTGGCTTTCTTTTCAATATTCCTTTGGCTATTCGAGGTCTTTTCTGGTTCCATATAAATTTTAGGATGATTTGTTCCATTTCTTTGAAAAAATTGGATGGGATTTTGATAGGCATTGCATTAAATGTGTAGATAGCTTTAGGTAGCATAGACATTTTCACAATATTTATTCTTCCAATCCATGAGCATGGAACATTTTTCCATTTCTTTGTGTCTTCCTCAATTTCTTTCATGAGTACTTTATAGTTTTCTGAGTATAGATTCTTTGCCTCTTTGGTTAGGTTTATTCCTAGGTATCTTATGGTTTTGGGTGTAATTGTAAATGGGATTGACTCC
>ML104116.1:0-38081 GCA_003697995.1 Taxidea taxus jeffersonii
ATTTTTTTGTGTGCATAGTGGTGGTATGTTATTGTGATTTCATTTTGCTTATCCTTGGTTATTATTGATTGGTTTGGGTGCAGTCAGAAAAAAGAATCAGTAATTGTAGCAGGAAAAGTTTAAATAATTTTTGATTGTAACAGAGATTGGAGTAATGAGAAATTGGCTAGTAAGAAGTAAAGGGATCTCCAAACAACATGGAAACAGTGGCTATAAGGAGCAGCCGCTCCTATCCTTCTGGTTGAGCTAGAACACTTAAGTATAAGCCCCCGCCTCCTGGCCTGAGATCCAGACCTTGTCAGGAGGGCACGGTTGTGGCTCACTGAATGGTACCGTTGCTGTGATGCTGCACTGGCAGAAAATGTGTAATATCTGCCCTTTGGCACTCGCCATGGTTATCTTATTAAAAGATGGGGCATGTTGTTCATGGGGCAGTGGCCCACTTCATGAAGGCACTCTGCTGCAGATTTCCTGAGGGGAGGTGCTGGGAGGAGCCGTTGGTAGCTGGGTTGCTGGCTGTCACAAACTATAGGAGTCTAGTCCTGGAGAAGCCAAGCTGCAGGAGATCGTTAAGTAACTCCAGTGCACTCTGTTGACAAAGCATGACTGCTTTAACATCAGGCCATCTGACAAAAAAGTATTTCCAGGGCCCAGATCTATTTTCACTGAGTAGGCAAACTGGATTTTGAGGTGTCAGGCAATGGGTAATTGGCACTATCCTTTGATTATTCAGCTTTTTAATGTTTTTTTCTAAACATATGTGAATTCCCCTGCAACCAAACACACTGCATTTTTAAGAAGATACACATCTTCCTAGTGAAGTTCTCACCCTTGTCCAAAATGAGGAATACGCAATTCGAAGAGTCGTCATATCTATGATTGGTTGTACTAATTACTCTTCACATTCAGTCATAGTCATACTGAATATGCCATTATCTAAAGTCTAAATTGTAAAGTTAACTTACAACAACTTGCATGTAAAGTAGAAATGAGGAGAGAAGATATACACATAACAAGAAAATAGAAACTATGCAAAGCTTTTATGATCTTTGTTTCTGTAATGTGTTAGAAGATGATAATTGCTATCTGAGGTTTTGTTCTTCCACTCCCTATTTTTGTTTCTCCTGCTCTCAGCTAGAGTTTCAGGTTGTTGGAATTTCACCTGGTGGAGTGACCAAAACCCAATGGGTTGAGTTCCCATTTTTTATGGGTCTATCCTCATCCTGTTTCAGCTCTGTTTAAATGTGCTGTGTTTAAATGTAAACCTGTGCCTCAGATTTTCAATTTTGATTTTGGTAGTTTTCAGTATTAGTATGTCTATTATTATTTTTTTCTAATATATCTCTTACCTCTTACAGTTTTTAATTACCTGCCAAAATTTTAAGTCTTGTCTTTTGCCTTTTTGAGTTTATTAAAGTATATGTATTTTATAGGACACATCTGACAGTCTCTGTAATTGAAGTATCTTCAGGTCTCTTCCTGTTGTCCGTTTGTTCTTCATCTTTGTTCTTGCATCTTCATGTCTTAGTATCTTTAATCATGCTAGACATTTTACTTGAGAAATTATTGGTAGAAGTAATTTGAGACCTAGAATAATGTTACCTTTCTTTAGAGAGTATTTTTGTATCTTGTTAGGAGCTTTGGCATACTAGCAGTTCCACTAACCCTTTAAGCCAGTTCTAAGCCTTGAGGTTTTCTGCCGCCCAGTTAACTTATAGCTAGGCTTCAGTCCACATAGGGGCTGGTTTACTTCTGGTACAGCCTTACCCTAATAACTAATCATTGTGTCTTAGTTCAGAGGGCCATATTGTTTGAGCCCCTACCTTCCATGGGCCATTGCATTCAACTGTTAACTCCCTCCCTATCTTAGGCTGCCAAAAGCACTCAGCTTTTTGATACTGTCTTCTCAATAGGCAAGTCTCTCCAGAGCAAAAGCAGCTCTGAATGCCTGTCTTTTAAAGAATTTGCAACTTCAGTGTCTTGGGTTGGTAGATCTTACCATTTTGTTACTTATAAGATGCTTTTAAGATTGTAAACATTTTCCTTAGCTTTTAAAGTTGTTTTCAGTGCAGGATTTGTATGAATTATCTTTTTTTAAAAATATTTTATTTATTTGGCAGACAGGTCACAAGTAGGCAGAGAGGCAGGCAGAGAGAGAGAGAGAGAGGAGGAAGCAGTCTCCCTGCTGAGTGGTGAGCCAGATGCGGGGCTCGATCCCAGGACCCTGAGATCACGACCCCAGCTGAAGGCAAGGCTTAACCCACTGAGCCACCCGGGTGCCCCTTGTCTGAATTATCTTATCTGGTATTGTTGGAAGTAAAAAATCAGGACAAGTTATCTAACGTGTTCTTTAAATCGTGCCTCAGTTTTCTCATCTGTAATACAGTATTAATAATTACTTAATTACTTGTAAAGTTTTTGAAAAACATTTTTTTAAAGATTTTATTTGTTAGAGAGTGTGTGAGCATGAGCTGGGGTGGGGGGAGTGGCGCAGAGGGAGAGGGAGAAGAAGCCGGCTCCCCACTGAGCGGGGAGCTCTATGTGGAGCTCAGTCCCAGAACCCTGGGATCATGACCTGAGCCGAAGGCAGATGCTTAACTGACAGAGCCACCCAGGTGCCCTGGTTTAGAGATTTTTAAGTGAGGTAACACATATGTGTTTACGTAGGCCCTGACACATAGAAAATGCTCAATTTATTGTTACATTAATTTGAGAGTATTGGAATTTTTCTTAAAAAAACTTTTCCAAGCATGAATTAGCCCATTTATTGCCTAAAATCATCTGCAGGGATTATGAAAGACTTACAAATAACATTCTTATTGACTGACATTTCTGTCAACCATTATTTAGATAAATGAAATTTTTTTCCTAGTGTACTTAAGACTAGTTTGTAAGGAAAATTTAATTTATCTAAAAGTAAATAATGACCATGAGATCTGTGTGCATATGTGTATATTATGTGTAATATATGTGTTTATGTATAAGTGAATATATAAAGACTAATCCTTGTGTGTTTATTTGCGTGTATATATATATGTACTTGCATATATTGTATATAAAGGCTAAATAGGAAGGTATCTTAATTACTTAAAGTATGGTCTTCTGTGGATAAAACAATTGGGCTGGAGCTAAGGAGAACAAAGTGAAGTAGAACTGAGATTTTGTTTTAAATGTTTTTAAATCCTAAAACCTGAATTTTTCTAAATTTTTTTATGTTTCAAATGGAAGACAATTATAAAACCTTGATTTATCCTATTTTTAGAATTGATTGAGTTTTTGGACTAGGTATAAAGTAGCTAAGAGAAAATGATAATACAAATAGGCAGCATCCAAACTCGGTAAAGTCTAGTGACAGCTACCGCAGTAAAACAAACCCAGTGATGTAATGGGACAGATGGAGACTGTAGTTGGAGTGAGCATAGCATAATGGACATACTCTTATATCACTGAGTTGGACACCTGAAACTAATGTAACATGTGTGTTTACTCAAAATAGATAGATAGATAAAAAACTTACTACTTGAGAATAAATAACATGAGAACTGAAAAAAGCCAAGACCAAAACCAAAAGCAAATATAGCTGACGCTGTGACGTTCAAAGTGGTATGTACATACACTGTTTCTCTTATTTCATTGATCTGCATCTTTTAAAGCTCATTTGACCTTCCATTTTTGCCTCCATCTTATTTTTGTACAGAGGCAATTTAACTACATCTATTTTTGCATTAAGCATTAAGCCTACCAGTACAATGTTCAATCTCTCAGTGTGTTTTTTCACTGTGCAAAGTGAAACAGTCAAAATATGTCAAAGTTTAGAGAAATCCAAAATAAATTCTTTTGAGATGTAGAGAGATATATGGCAATATGAAAACTTTCCTAATTTGTAAGTAAACTCTCCCTATTGGAAAATGCTACATTCCATTTCTTCGGTTAAGTGTCTTTTTAATTTTTTATGCTACTATATGTTTTAAAGTTACTTTAAGGTAATTGTTTTCATGATTTTGTTTTCTAGGTTAACAGAACCTTCTGGATATTTAACAGATGGTCCAATTAACTATAAATATAAAACTAAATGCACTTGGCTCATTGAAGGCTAGTAAGTATATAATTTGGATTAAGTTATTTTATTCTGAAATGGTGAAGATGAACATTTCAGTTTTAAAGCATTAAAGTACAATTTTATAGGTATATAGCTTATTCAGTTACTTATCGTTCATTCAGCCATTCTTCATGATATTTTAAAATGAGATTTGCAACTTTTAGATATTACATTTAATGTAAATTATAGTACCCCATTAACTTGAGATAATAGTTTGTTACATATATTTTATTTTTGAGTTATGTTAGTGTGGCAGTATATCAAGTAGGCACTTTTTGGCTTGCTTTAAACATCTTGTTATGGAATTTGAAGATGCCATAGGAAGTATAAAAATATTTCATGCTAAATTATGCCATTGGTTCATTTGATTCAGCATTTTAGTTATAAGAGTGTTAAAAAAAGAACATTTTGTAGGAGAGAGTTAATTATCTTTTTAGGAAAATTTTTCAGTAATTAGGGCTTGATTGAATTGATCTATTTAAACATGCTGTGAATAGATCATAAATGAATTGATATAACTTATTTCTGAATCATTTTATGATTTTTAAAGAGTATATTTGGAAAATGTTTTTCTTTGGGGAGGTATTTTAGAAAGTTTTTAGAACTTAAAAGTTACTAATTCCCTTAGCACTTATGGTCTCATTTTGATTTTTTGTATTTTGTTTGTTTGTTTATTGTTTTTTAAATAATCTCTATGCCCAGTGTGGGCTTGAACTCATGACCCTGAGCTCCAGGCTCCACTGACTAAGCCAGCCCAGGTGCTCCCCCCCCCTTTTTTTTTCATTTTGTTTATTTATTAATATATCATTGAGACCTTTTTATTACCATTTCAAGACCATATTAGGGCCTTTAGTTAATAAGCGTTGTGTAGAAATAAGAGTTGTTACTTTTTGAATGTTGAATTTTAAAAATAAACTTTATTCAAGTATAATTTACTTACAATCCAATGCATATTAAGTATACAGTTCAACATGGCTTCAATAATGTGTACAATCTCTGTAATGTCCCTTTTAATCAAGACCTAGAGTATTTACTGCTGACTAAATTATTAGAAAATGGTGATTTATATATGTAGTCTGTTAATAGATTTTGAAGTTGTGTGTCATTTTTACAATTCACTTATTTTTAAAGTTTTATTTATTTAAGTAATCTCTACACCCCACATGGGGCTCGAACTCACAACCCTGAGATCAAGAGTCTCATGCTTTTCTGACTGAGCCTGCCAGATGCCCTCATTTTTACAATTTATTTATTTTTTTATTAAAAAATTTTTTTTTAATATATATATATTTTAAAGATTTTATTAATTTATTTGTTAGAGAGAGAAAGAGAGAGAGCGCGAGCACAGGCAAACAGAGAGGCAGGCAGAGGCAGAGGGAGAAGCAGGCTCCCTGCCGAGCAAGGAGCCCGATGTGGGACTCGATCCCAGGACGCTGGGATCATGACCTGAGCCGAAGGCAGCCGTTTAACCAATTGAGCCACCCAGGCGTCCCTCATTTTTACAATTTAGAGAAGACTCTTTATCACTCTTTTACACTGGTAACTTAAGAATGTATAAAAAAATTTTCTATAAATAGTTTTTTAATACAGTACTCAAAATTTTTCAGACTCTTCTTTGAATGTTACATAATAATTAAATGTATTTTAATATTTTTTTCAGTCCAAATGCAGTGTTAAGATTAAGATTCAATCATTTTGCAACAGAATGTAGCTGGGATCATATGTATGTTTATGATGGAGATTCAATATATGCACCTTTAATAGCGGTTCTTAGGTGAGTAATAGTGTTTAATTGGTGAACTTACAGTCAGTTTTAGAACAGTAACTGTAATTTATTAATTTTAAATATATACTGCTCTGTGCTTTAAAATAAATTTAGCAGAGATATTGATGGCTAAATTTCTAAGATGGTTATAATACAAGTTTGCATACTGTGACTGTCAACTAAATTTTGATTTAGTAAAGATAAATAAGTACTCTTTCAGAAACGTATATTTCTTGATAAGTATCCCTTATTCTTTCCACATATCATTTATTCTTTTAAAGTGATATGAATATGTTTTCAGAGATACTTGTTGGGTAGCTTATTGTGAGCTCTATGTAATAAAGAAATAATAGGCAGATGTATATATTTTTTTATAGTTGTCTTTTTATTTTGGTGAAATGATAAAATATCCAATTCTGTAAAATAAGGTTAAGATATACTTTATGTAATGATTTAATAACAAATAGGTTTCTTTCAATCTTGAATTGGGTTTTGGTTGTTTCACAATACTTATTGTTAGTAGTCAAACTTAATTTTAAAATTACAGTGTTTTCAGTATCAGTTTAAAAAATCCTTTCTGTGTAATACAAATTATTATAAAATGTTTTATGAATAGGGGAAAATATATTAGACATAGGAAATATTCAAATCACGTAATGTTGATTTGGTGTACAATTTAGCTAAGTTTTTTGTCGACTAGAGTTACTGATTAAATTATTTCTTATTTCTATAATACTGCTTACATGTTCTGTCATTGTTAAAAATTTGAATAAAGATAAAAGCTTATTGTTCCCCTCAAATTTTTAAAAATTTATTTCTTCTTTTTACTATTTATGTTGTAAATATTCTGTTTACCAGGAATGTGAACTATTGTTTGGATAGACGTGTAAGGACTTGTATTTCTGAAGGAATATTTCACCATGACTCTTTAGGATCTTAAACATAGTCTGTAATATTGCTGTTGCTCTAAATACTTTTAGAATTTAATTTTTGAGTTGTTTGAAAATTATTTAAGGGGTTGCCACAGATAGCCCTTTATCCAAGGGTGATAGAAAATGGAATAGTCGTATGAATAATTATATTGTAAGATAATTTGTTGTGATAATTAGGTAAGATTCTGGGTTCATACATTAATTTTTAGTAATTTAGATTTTACTCAGCTATCATTATTGTGTCTTTATGGCCTTTCCATTTGTTTTCTTCATAGTTGTAATGACTGCATTAATTAACAGTGATCCATTAACACTCTTAACAATGCTTTCTTGATACTAAAGGAAATTTTTGTACGGTAAGGATGGGTTTTAGTATATGACTGTGAAGGTGGAACCAGTGACTTTTCATTAGCAAGTGTTCCTATTAGCTGTCTTGAAGGAGATGGAAAGATGTTTATTGAGTATCCCCTTGATGCTAATCAGTGTGCTTGGTAGTTTATATGTCATCTAATTCTCACAGGGATCTTGTGGTAGAAGTGCTGTTATCCCCATTTTATTGTTGAGGAAATTGAGGCTCAGAGTAATTGCTTTACTTCTAATAGATGGTGGAGCCAGGATTAGGATGTGACAGTCTCTGGACTTAAAAGCCTAAAATACTACAAATTCAGAATCTAAGTGTTTAAATCGTTCCAGTTTCATAATATACATTACTCAACAAATACGTGATAACTTCCTCAGCTCCAGAGACTGTCATGAGCCTGGAAGATATAGTAAGGAACAAGGTACAGGCATTGCAATGAATTTACACACCAGCTATCTGGAGTTGGGTCAAACTTCATAGTTGGGTGCACCGCCCTCCATAGGACTGCCCATAGTTCAGATACCAGCTGCAAGTTCAGAGGTCCTCAAGCCCCACCCACACTTCTGACCAGATGGCTGCAGATTTAGGGGTGCCCACTCCCCCTTTAGGTTCAATAATTCAGTAGAATGACTCATAGAACTCAAGAAACACTATACTTATGATTATAGTTTTATGGTAAAGGTTAAAAATCAGGACCAGCCAAATGAAGAGACACATAGATTGAGGTCTGGGATGATCACAAACAACTTCTGTGTCCTTGGGATATGTTACGTTCCCAGCATACCAATGTGTCTCATCATCCAGGAAGCTTACCTGAGCTACAGGTGTCCAGAGTTTTTGTTGGGATTCCGTTTTATAGGCATGATTGATTGAATCATTGGCCACAAGGCTGAACTGTCTCTAGTCTTCCTGCTCTCTCTGGAATTTGGATTGATTTCTTGTGGCTCAAAGCCTCAACCCTTTAATTGCTTGTTGGTCTTTCTGGTGTGGCCAGCTCCCATCCTGAGTCCCCTCATTAGCATGAACAATCAGAGTTCCCCATGAATAATGGAGACAATCCTATCACTTGGGAAATTCCAAGGGTTTGGAGGCTATATTAGTACACAGCAGTTTGGTACTGGTGGCAGCATGCATACAGTTTGTTTTTTTTTTAACCCAGCACATAAGTATTATAATTAGGTTATGAAAAGAGTGCTATATGATTTTAGAAGTAACTAATTCTTCATGGTGAATTTCATTATGGGCAGAAGTATAATAGACAAAGAATGGGGGCCAGATGGGACATTCTCGGTAGAGAAAAACATAGGTACAAAGGCACAAATGCATTAAAGAGCTTTATGTTTTGGGCTGATATAAGTAGTTATGAGTAATTTGATCAAGGCTGTGTGAAGGGATTGGTATGAGCCAGATTACCCAATAAACAGTAATCATTACATCTACCGAATGCTTATTATGTGCCAAGCAGTATGCAAGAGTTCTTCATATGTAATAACTCATTTAATCTTCACAGTAACCCTTTAGTTAGGAATTATTATTGCCATGGAGTTTATAAATTCTCCATTCACAAATGGAGAATTGAGGCACAAAGAGATTCAGAGTGGTTCAAAGTTGCCTAGCTAGTAAGTAATATAGTCAGAATAATAACTCTGGTTTTGTACTCCCTTATCACTGTAGTATTGTTTTCTTCCTTACCACATTAAGGAAATGGGGCTTTATTCTATAGGCAAGACTTTAGAATGTGGAGAATGGATTGTAATAGAGAAGTGTTATTTTTTTATTGTGTGCTGGACAACTGCGTGCTGGACATCATGCTTGTAAAATCACATGTAGAAATAATTTGAAGCCTAGAAAGCCTCTCCTATAGAGAGTGCCTGGGGACACTAGCAATCCAATCAACTGAATTTAGATACTGAGGTGATTCACACCCAAGCTGTAATGCAGTCTCCTGGAGGGTTGATCTTTTACTAGTTCACTTTTACTTATAGTCCTTGGGGTCCCAGGCCAAAGCAAAGACCTTGGGTTCCACTTTTTGTTTTTCTACCTCTGTAAAACAACCCAGTTTCTCAGCCCTTCAGACCTCACCACCAACTTTGAAATCAACAAATGCCCATAAGGAGAAATGGCCCCAGTACCGGGGCTCACCATCTTCTTAGTTCTCCAGTAACTTCAAACTGATTTTTTTATTTTTATTTTTATGTAATTTGTCATTTTTCTAGTTGACTTCAGTGGAAGGGTTAGTTGGTCCAAATTGCTTGATGTGTCATATAAGATGTGGAAACCCTCTCTTTTAAAGTTTATTTTTAAAAATAAATACTTTAATTAAATTTCTTTTATTTATTTTTAAAATAAATTACTCTTAAATAAAAAACAAACAACACTTATAGGGGCGCCTGGGTGGCTCAGTGAGTTAAGCCTCTGCCTTCAGCCCAGGTCATGATCTCAGGGTCCTGGGATCAAGCTCGGAATCATCGGGCTCTCTGCTCAGCAAGGAGCCTGCTTCCCCCACCCCCTCTACCTGCCTCTCTGCCTGCTTGTGATCTCTCTCTCTGTCAAATAGATAAATAAAATCTTTTAAAAAACACACACTCATAAGTAAATAACCAGTAAACATATCTGTTCTTTGTTTCAGAGAGATTAATTATACCTATTATAAAGACCTGGGACTATTATTTTTAACAATGTACTCACTTCAAAGTAATCTCACTATAGTGAAAAATATATGTCACTAAGACTGGTACTATAGAATAAGAATTCTTTTGACAGACCCCTTTTAAAATTTTTTGTTCCTTCACAAACATAGGTTAGTAGGTGCAGTAATAATTAGAAAAGCATCAAGATTTGATTACTTTTTAATTTGTTTACTTTGAGAATGTGCTTGTAAAATAAGTCATTTGATTATTATATTTCATTTTGTTCTGGCAAATATGATTTGAATGAGAGAGTTCAGTTCTTGGTGATGCCTATACATAAATTTAACATTGCCTAAAGGAATGGACTATTTCGAGTAATGTAATTTGTTGTTAGCAGCTTCTTTTCTCATATTGCATGTTTTCACAGATTTAGAGAGGGTGGATGGTATAAGTAAATGAAGATATGTGATTTTTCCTAATGCATACAGAGACTGAAAAAGGGAAAAGTAGCGATTACTAACTGGTTCCTGACTCAGAACTCTTGCACATTAATATCTGCCTCCCTCCCTTTGTTAGTTTTCTTTTGTGTGAATATGGACTAAAATGTCTTTAGGAATATTAATATAAGTTGTATGAGTAAGCAAACATTTTTTCTAATGACCTAAAATACCTGGATTAGTGTCCTGGAAGTGTATAGGTTTAACCAGAGTGTCACTGTAGCCCGTTCCCTGGGGTGGAGTACGCTCCTTCCCGCCTCATCAGAATCTGCAGCAGAGGGAGAGATAGCAAGGCTCTATGACAGCTTTAAGAGAAGATTTACACATGACGTAAGAGACCACCCTGTAGTATTAACAGGATGGATAGGAGGATAAAGGGGGAAAGGGACACTGTGGTCCAGCTGGTGTCAGGGAAGAAGAGGAGGTTAGTGACACGAGAATGAACTTTTGTCCATTGGCAGCAGTAGGAGGGCTAACTGGGTGAAAAATGGAGAGAAGCTTGTTTTAGGCTTATCCTTCTAGTTGCTTATTCTGTTACAGATTTTTAGTGATGCTGACAATATTTTTTGAGTACATTTTAGTGTGATGAAATCATATGCATATTAATATATATTGCATTCAATTTTGCTCTCTTACAGTGGTTTGATAGTTCCTGAAATCCGGGGAAATGAAACTGTGCCTGAAGTTGTTACAACATCTGGCTATGCACTGTTACATTTTTTTAGTGATGCTGCATATAATCTAACTGGTTTCAACATTTTTTATTCGTAAGTATTTTTTTGAATTCTCTATTATAATGATTTTTATAACTTGACTTTAAATAATTTATTGTTTTTATAAATGTCTTTTATATGAGGAGCAGGCCAATGTGTTAAATTTCAAAATTATAAGATCTTTTCCTAGGTGACATAAAATCTTTTTTTTTTTTTTTTTAAAGATTTTATTTGCTTATTTGACAGACAGAGATCACAAGCAGGCAGAGAGGCAGGCAGAGAGAGAGGAGGAAGCAGGTTCCCTGCGGAGCAGAGAGCCCGACGCAGGGCTCAATCCCAGGACCCTGGGATCATGACCTGAGCTGAAGGCAAGGCTTTAACCCACTGAGCCACCCAGGCGCCCCGTGACATAAAATCTTAATCATATGCCTCAAAGTACTGTTTGAGTTTGTATTCTAAGTCTCAGGACTTGATGGTAGCAAGTTGGGTTGACAATTAATTATGAAATTTAAGATTGTTGGTAAAAGATTAAATGAACAAGTACAAACTAGGGAAACTTGTAGCAGCAGTCACATGGGATCACAGGGGTCTTCATCTGTGTCTGTGCTCGAAGGTATTTGAAGAAGGGCATGCGAACCAAGTTTGTGTAGTCCTTCTGCTTTCCAGAGGTTGTGCTGGATACTCTGTGTACACTATATTCTTTGGTTCTCTTTACAACTGTTCTGTCCAGTAGGTATTTTTCCCATTTTACAAGTGAGGAAATTAAGTCTTAAAATAAGGTAAATGAATATACTACTGTCTCCTTTAAAATAAGAAAAATAATTTTTGTTAAGACTCTATTATATGTCTGACACTTTATATAAATTTTCATGCCTGGAAGTCTTACTTCCATGAAGTGGAGGAGCCAGGTGCTTTCATGGGAATGTGCACAGAAGAACTTGATACACTTCTTTATTTCCTTTTCTTCAGGAATGTAGAATATAACTAGAGAATTTTCATGCATGAATAAAATGTTCTAAATATCTTCAGACTATTAGAATTTAAAATCAACAAGTTGTTATATGATTTATTTATCACAAGTATGTATGCAAGGAAGAATAAGTATGTAGTAGAATGTAATTGGTCAACGGGCTTTAAAATAAAATGTGATAAACATTCCTGTTCTTTGGTGGCAGTGTGTAGGTGATAGCATGCTATGTAAATACTGTTATATAACCAGGTTAAATCTTAGCTTTTCATTTAATCTCAGGTGATCATGAATTTAATTATTTTCTATAAAATGTATATTCAGAACGTTTGAGTACTTAATTCTTTACAAAACGTTGTGTTTGGAACTGTATAGATTCTGCAAATGTTGAGTGTGTAGTTCTAGGAAGTTTGGAGCCTTGGTAGCAAAGTAAGCTCATTGAATGGATTAAAGCCAATTGCAAATAAATATTAACTGAATTACATTAGGGATAAAAGGGTCCAGAGTAAAGAATTGAAGTCACATTGTGAAATTGGGTTAAACAGAACATATCAAACACAACATAAAAGTGATAAATAAGGTTTATAAAATACCAACCAAAATTATTTTTTAATTACTTTGAATTTGAATCTATATGTATTATATTTTACAGAATTAATTCTTGTCCTAACAATTGCTCTGGTCATGGGAAGTGTACAACTAGTATTTCTGTTCCGAGTCAAGTGTACTGTGAATGTGATAAATACTGGAAGGGTGAAGCTTGTGATATTCCTTATTGTAAAGCCAATTGTGGCAGTCCCGATCACGGTTACTGCGACCTAACAGGAGAAAAATTGTGCGTCTGCAATGATAGTTGGCAAGGTAAGCATGTGTGGTGTGATGGCTTGAAACATTGATTCATATACCTAATTAAAGATTAAAAGAAATTCTATACTCATTTGTTTTGTTACAGTTTGCACACCCAGATCTCATGTATTTTATTTTTAGAATTTTCAGATGAACAATCAACTTCTTAGGATGTTTGTTTCTTCACAACTAGAGTTGTGTCTACACCCTGTTTTGAGAATCAAGTTCTTCTTGGCGACCTTTTTAAATTGTGGGTGTGATCAGTATAATATTCTGGAATTTTTGGTTGAATCCTGAAAAATTTGATGACTTGACTGAATTTAATGCAGGTTGCCTTCAAATTTGACTTGTAATGGGTAGTAGTATACTGCAAAAATGCTTGTCTTCCATGGTACTGCAGGATTTTAAATTTATTTCTTAGGAAAGACTGACCTCTTGTGGCTATTTTTAAAAGAACAGACTTTTTTTGAAGTATTTGAAAAATTTCATTAAGGATTAGTATTAAGGATTTCAGCTGCTTATTTCAAGAGTAAGATTCCTGGGGAAGAATTGCTAAACAGTTTTTATAAGTATCTATGATTAAGTATTAAGTTTAGACTACATTGAAAAAATTTTTTTTAATATATATTTTTAAAGATTTTATTTATTTATTTGACAGACAGAGATCACAAGTAGGCAGAGAAGCAGGCAGAGAGAGAGGAGGAAGCAGGCTCTCTGCTGAGCAGAGAGCCGGACATGGGACTCGATCCCAGGACCCTGGGACCAGGACCCTGGGATCATCACCCGAGCTGAAGGCAGAGGATTAACCCACTGAGCCACCCAGGCACCCCTAGACTACATTGAAGAGTTTTAGCTTACTTAAGTATTTGGCTATAAAATCATAAATTTTGTCATTGTGGAGTTAAATGAAGAGGTACATCTAGTTATCCTTATACTTACCTCTCTGGAGCTTACTTTGTGCTAATTGTATTTACATATTGAGAGCTTGCTTTGTGTCAGCATGCTAATCCTGTTGATTGAGGCAGTTTTGACTCAAGAAATAAGTAATCCAAAATCACATGATCCTGTGTTATAGTACAGGGTAGCAGTAGTAGCAGTAGGTCCTAAGTAGAAACCAAAGAGAACGTGCTCCTCATATGGTTGTAGGCATCATTCTTTAGATGACTTTAAGAAAAAAATGTTACTAAGTATGCTGAGTACTTGTTAAGAGGAATTAATTTAGGCTTTGTATAAATTATGCCCATCTTAAATCCATGTTATCTCATTAAAAAAATTAGTTGCTCTACAGAAAATATGAGTGATTTCTTACTGAAATGAATTTGATTACCTATTATGATTATGGTAGAGACAGATTTCTCTATGTTCTTTAATTAAAGGACCATGTATTTTATTAAGTGGTTATTTTAATAGTTTGTGATCTTTCTTCCCCTAAAAAGTGCCTCAATACACCATTTTTTTTTTCATTATAGTCCTGAAACTAAAATAATGTCCTCTTCTTTGGAGAGAATGGTACATCAGGAATATATTTACATTTATTGAAATTAAGGCCTGAGAAATAGAAGTGTAGCTTATACACAGTGTTTTTCAAAGTGGTCTTCGGTGGCTCTCAGTCTCCCATCTCATTTCAATGGTCTTGAAAGCAAAAGAAGAATACATTTGTATGCTTCCTCTGTGAACATCTCTGTTCTTTTTTATTCTTTCTTTTTTTTTTTAAACTAGTCCTTTAAAATGCTTCATTTTCTGGGGGGTTTATAATGTCTGGCTCAAATGTTATCTTTTTTTTTTTTTGCTTTTGTTTGACCTTTCACATTTTATTATTCTTATCAGTAGTGCCTTAAGATAAAGGAAATTCCTGACTCTTACATATAAGAAATTGGAAATGGGGAAGCAAATACTGGGCATGTTCACTTTTAAAGCAAAGTAATAATATGAATAGTCCCATATTTATACCCACAGAAATATGTATATATATTTTACATACAACTTTTTAAAATAAATATAAAATGTTGTACAGAAGACAGACACATTTTTTAAAAAAGATTTTTATTTATTTATTTGACAGACAGATATCACAAGCAGGCAGAGAGGCAGGCAGAGAGAGAGGAGGAAGCAGGCTCCCCGTGGAGCAGAGAGCCCGATGTGGGACTCAATCCCAGGACCCTGGGATCATGACCTGAGCCGAAGGCAGAGGCTTTAACCCACTGAGCCACCCAGGTGCCCCCATACACATTTTTATACCACTATTTTTAATAGATAAAGAGTTGATCTCTGAGCTGATGTGAATGTTTTGAGGGTAGGGTGCTTGGTGAAAGTGATATTATGCTTCTTTCATGACAGATGACATACATATTGGTTCCTTTGAGCTTCAGACCTGATCCCTGGTTTTTTATTTAAGGAAGTGTAGCTTAAAGTAGCTTGAATTACTACCAGAACTGCTAGGGGGAAAATGATGTTTCTATTTCAGATACATGGAATGGGGAGGAATCATTAAGGGGGAAATGAGAGAGAAATTTGTTTCTAGGACATCTGGGGAATGATCAAAGAACTTGAGATATTTAAAAATGAGAGCTGAGGAGGCAATCTATGAGATTCAAAATCTGGCACGTTTTTGTAATGTGTTATTTGGAATTTGGATTCTTTGGGTTAAAAATAAGATTATTGCTATCTCCATTATATTTTATCCTTTTATGTTGCATTTTACTTACTCTGTTGGGTCTATGCTAATATACCCCCCCCCAAAAAAAGTATTGCTTTCTAGAAACTGAGATTTTATTAAAGAGGACAAGTGTGGAGGGGAAGCCCAGCTTTATGTTAAGTCTTGGATTCCCTTCCTAACATTTCTGTAGTGCTTGTCCCATCTGGCTTCTGTGCCTCTTTCTAATTTAGTTTTTTATGGGTACTTTCGAAGACTTCTCACCCATCACCATACTTTTTCCTCCCTTAACTTTTTCTTCTTTCTTCCTTAATAATTTGCTATCATCTTTTTACTCTTTGAGGATTTTTTCCAAATTACAGAGGAATTTGTTTTAATGGAAGATGGTGCCATTAATGTCAATTGCCCCCCTTTTCCTATAGAAAGGCATGTTGAGGGGCGCCTGGGTGGTTCAGTGGGTTAAGCCTCTGCCTTCAGCTCAGTCATGATATCAGGGTCCTGAGATCGAGCCCCGCATCGGGCTCTCTTCTCAGCGGGGAGCCTACTTCTCCCCCTCTCTCTCTGACTGCCTCTCTGCCTACTTGTGATCTCTGTCAAATAAATAAATAAATAAAAATCTTAAAAAAATAAAAAAAATAAAAATTTATAGAAAGGCATGTAGAAAAGCATACAGGTTTGTGTATAATGTGTAATTATGTCATAATGTATAGTTGTCAAAGATGATATATACATATTAGATTATTTAAAGGGTAGGGACCTCTGTGGGCTCATCTGCTTCTGTGATGATTTTCAGTTAATAAAATTATTTAAGTCCTAATAAGTCATAGAAGGGGAAAAGGGAACTTTAAAAAGTAATTTTCTTTCAAGATGGCTTCCAAACATTAAGACAGATGAGGAATTTTTAAAAGACATCAAAATCATGATACAACAAATTAGTTTATGTTTCATATGTAGAGAATTTCAAAGCAGCATCCAAGTTGTAGTGTCTCTACCCTTCCCCCCAGGCCATCAGTTCCCTAATTAGAGTAGCTCCAGGTTTCTGCCTTTTACATAAATTAAACAAAATCTGAATCGTTGGAAGTCTTTGATTATAAGCAGAAGCAGTTCTGGCTTACTTGAGCAGAAAAGGCACTTATTGGAAAGCATGGCAGAGACCATTGTTGCCCAGAATTCATTCTTCCCTTGTTTTTAGCACATGGCCTTCCAGCTGCATACCACATTTCTCAGCCTCCCTTGCAGCTGGTATGGCTGTAGTACTAAGTTCAGGTCAGCAGGACACAAGTGGAGGTGCTGTGTGGAACTTTTAGATCATTGAGATCTTTCCAAATGGTAGTAGATGACAATAACTTTAGTAACCGATATTACTTGCCCATTTGCCTCTAGAATATTACATTAGGGAGAAATTGAGTTTTAGCTTATTTAAGCAGCTTAGTTTTGGTTCTCCTAACCTGTACCTAACTAATACAGAAGGGTCCCCAATAGCTCTGAAGAGAGATGAAAGCCTGGATGAACCTTGTTTGGAAAGGGTCAAGTACAACGGAAAGGCAGGTGGGTAGATTCACGGCTACCTGAAAAATGAAGCCACAGGAATGTTTGATTAGGATATTTGTGTCACTCCACCGGACCCTGGGATCCCACTGGCATCCTTACTCTTGACATGCTTCAGGCATGGCTAGAGAGAATTCTGAATGTTTCCTACACCTTTTTATCACTTGTAAAGATGCAAAGTCCTGCTTAGTAGCATCTGTTTGGCTGAGGTCCTACTCATAGCTTGGCTGCCTAGAGATGTATAAAGAGAATTTAGCTTCTCTGATTCATGTAGTAGGAAGGGATCCCGTTTCTGAACAGAATTCACATAAGAGAGATTTTCCCAAACAAGAAGGGGGTTTATATGATTAGAGTCTCATCAAACAAATACAAAATCCAAATAAAATATTTTTTAAACTTTTTATTTAAAATAAATAAAAAAATAAAATTTTTTAAACTTAAAAAAAATATTTTATTTATTTATTTGAGAGAGAGAGAGTGAGAGAGAGAGCATTAGAGCAGTGAAGGTCAAGGGGAGAAGCAGACTCCCTGTGGAGCAGGGAGCCTGATGTAGGACTCCATCCCAGGACTCCAGGATCATGACCAGAGCCGAAGGCAGTTGCTTAACCAACTGAGCCACCCAGGCGCCCCCAAATAAAATATTTTAAAATGTAGATTGTTGCCTTAATTGACAAGGAATGGTATAAGTACTTCTCTGATACCTACTCAGAAAAAAACTTTGCAGTGTGGAACAGATGGTGGAAGTAGTAGACAGGTTAAAAAAATAAATCCGTAGGCTTCAGCGTCTGATTTTCTTTTTCTTAATCCATTACACAAGACATTTCCCCCCTATTTTATAGAGATGAAAAATAGGTCACCGTCTTTACATACATGACCATTACCTAACCATTTAACAATTGTTCCTGTGATGTTCCTTTCCTATTCCACAATGTCCTGCTTAATCCTACTGTTCAGTCTTTTTAAATGTCTTCAGGATATTCATTGTTTTCAGTATTTCAGTTCAGTTAAGACATGGTTCTCATATAAAGATTGGAGTTTGCTGTGTTAAGCCTTTAAATTATTGATTAAAAGGTAATATCTACATATATAAATCAGAGAATTTGATAGTTTTATATAGAGCCTCAGATTAGTTATTTATTTATTTTAAAATTTTTTTTTAAAAATTTATTTATTTGGCAGACAGAGACCACAAGTAGGCAGAGAGGCAGGCAGAGAGAGGAGGAAGCAGGCTCCCTGGTGAGCAGAGAGCCCTATGCGGGGCTCGATCCCAGGACCCTGAGATCACGACCCGAGCCGAAGGCAGAGGCTTTAACCCACTGAGCCACCCAGGCACCCCTGATTCTTTATTTAAACTCATACTTTACTTGAACTTATTTCAGTTTCTTTCATGCCTCTTTGTCCCTTAGTATTTCATGGCCTTTCTTATTTCTGAATTTCATCCAGGAATACTTTACCCCATTAACATTCTAGGACCAGTTGGGTTCTCTTGTTGTATGCTTTCCTAGGACCCTACCTTTTTAATTTATAGCATTTACCACATTTATGTATGTATGACTTTTAATTTTCTTTCCTGCTGGAGTATAAGCTCCATGAAGTGAAGAATGATTATGTTTTGATCATGTTTGTATCCCCAATACATATTATAGTGCTTGACATATAATAGACATTCAAGTTTTTTGTTGGTTGCTGAGGGAATTATTATTATTATTTTTTAATTTATTTTTACTTAGTTAACATACAGTGCATTATTGGTTTCTGAAGTTGAATAAATGAATAAGACTAGTTTAATGATATGTAGACATTCAAGTATAAATGTTTCATAAGATGAATACTATACTAAACTATTTAATGTACTTATAAAAAATGACTTTATTGAGAAAAACAACTGAATTTGAGCACGTGGTTCTTGGATTCTTTGTTTTCTAGTCATTGCAATCCTTTGGTTTTAGATTTTAACATTTGCCAGTAGGTGGCAGCATTGACTACCAGAACATACACTTAACCTCTGCCTTTATTCAAGTTGTTAAAACTTG
Organism: Taxidea taxus jeffersonii; assembly: GCA_003697995.1. Lineage (NCBI taxonomy): Eukaryota > Metazoa > Chordata > Mammalia > Carnivora > Mustelidae > Taxidea > Taxidea taxus. Next base: position 19,045 of record ML104116.1, read on the forward strand.
ATAATTTTGTTTGTTTTAGAAAAATATAAAACGTTTTAATTTAAACTCATGAATATTTTATCTTGAAGTGTTTTTTTTCTGCGCTAGCCAATGACATATTAGGACATGCTTAGTTACCTTAGTATGTAAGTATGCATCAGAGTATAAGTTGCACCTTGAAAAATTCACTGGATAAATTACCTTTTCCTTTTTATATTTAATAATAATAAACATTGTCTCTCCACTTTATTTAAATTTAATGACAGGTAAAATACTAAATTAAATTCTTTTCTTTTAGCCATTCTTCCCACTAGTAAAATCAGCAGATCTGACTTTTTGCAAGTCAATAAAATTAAGTTTTTATTCCTAACCTACTTGAAAAATTGACTGTTTAAAGGTAGCATTGAGAATGTGTGTGTGGGTCTGTGAGTGTGTGTATATATATATGTTATATATATATTAAATTCATTTATGTAACAAAATTTTTTGAGCATCTACTAAGTTTTAGTCACTATTCTATGCCTTTTAGGTACATCGTGGAGCAAAAAAGTCAAGGATCTCTGTGTAGCTTACTTACATTAAACTGGGAGACAGATCACAGACAATGAACATAACATACACATTATAAGTATAGTATATTAGAAAGGAATAAGTGCCGTGGAAAAATAAAGTAGATCTGAGAAAGAGGGATAGATATGGGGATGGGAGTTACTATTTAAAATAGAGTGGTCAGTTTAGGCCTTACTGAGAAGGTGACATTTGTGCAAGGACTTGGTACGTGTGAGGAAATTAGTTATATCCTTACTTAGGAGAAGAATATTCTAGGCAGTTGGGGTAGTCAGTACAAAAGCCCTAAGGTAGATACATGCCCTTTGTGTTTGAGGACCAGCTAAAAGGCCAGTGTGCCTGGAATTGAATTACTGATAAAAGATTGGTCAGATACGAGCTCAGAGAAGTTATAGAATGGGGGAGAGGATTGGAGATAGGGGTTTAAGGGTTACTGGAGTGATGGAGGTATGTGAAGAATGGAGCCAGTTCAGCTAAGCCTTAGCATTGGGGACGGCTGTAATGATTTTGACTTTCAACTGTAACGATTTTGTAATGATTTTGACCCTAAGTGAAATGGGGAACCACTGACAAATTTTGAGCAGAAGATTGATCTAATCTGACTTAGTTTTGAAAGGTTTCTAATTGAGAATACTGAAAGCATAGTACCAGGTACGAGGTTGCTGCTATAATCATTATCCAGATGAGAGGTGGTAGTAGTGTGGGCAGGCAGAGGAGGGGTAAGAGTGGCTTGAGTGCTAAATGGAACTTAAAAAGCAGGGTTAATAAGATTTGCTGATGCATTGCATATGGGAGGGGGTGAGGGAAAGAAAAGAGTCAAAATGACTAAGACTTTTTAGACCACAGAGTCAAGTGGAGTTATCAATTGATATGAAGAAGAGTTTAGGAGGAAAATTAGTTTGATTTTGGCATGTGAAGTTTGAAATGTCTTTTAGACATCCAGGGGAGATGTTGAACAGACAGTTGGGGTTTAGTGAAGGACGCCTGTACTGTAGCTATGAATTTGGGTCTTAAAAAATATTAAATTGGAAACTATTGGTGGTACTTAAGCCATGAAATCAGATGAGATCACCAGGAAAGTAAGTGTTGAGAGAGAGTGGAACAGGCGGAGCTTGAGTCACAGTACAATTCACGGGATATTGTGTGAGACATGTAAGTCCCTTCCTTAGAGAAGCTTAACTGATGCTGAAACAAGCCCTTGTATTGATGTCTCTGACTGAGATAAGTAGAATAAACAAATCCTGCTCTCAGTCCTAGCTAACTCTATGTTAATCATTTTCAACTAATCAGAACCAAAGTCCATAAAGCTTTGTTTTAAACCTTCCACGACTCAAAATAATATGTTGGAAAACACTTTTCTTTGCCAACAGGACAGTTTCTGTCTATATTATAATTGCATCATTGACCGGAACTGAGAGAACCAAATATTCCTGGAACAGAACAGTGTAATGATTACCATTCACATAATTCATTGTTCTATAAAATTAAAATACTGTCAAAACAGCTGTGAACATTCACAATACACGAAAATTCATGGCTGGCCTTTGGAGATTGGTTTAGTGGGGCTAGAAAATGTTTAGAATACTTTGGATACTGAAACAAAATCAGATTTTTCAGTGGTGTTAGAAGATGACTTATACTTTTGTTACCTTGTTTTGCTTTTTATTTGGAGAACTTCAGATTCAGTATATATACTAAATCATAAAGTTATTTCTGGAATGATTATAATAAGTTACATACACCTCTCTTAAAATCTCCCTTCTCAGCATATTTTTCCTTTTCTGTTAGCAATCCATCTTCCTTTTGGGAAATTGCCTTTCATTTGGTTAAAGTAGTCATGATAGGATGATAAATCCAGATACTTGCCTATTCTAAACTTGATTTTTTAGCCTCATTTTGAAATTCTCTGAATTTCTCCAGTAATTCCCATTTTTTCCTTGAAGTAGCCAAAATTAGTTTCTGTGGCTTACAACCAAAGAAATCTAGCTGATACAGTATACCAGAATATAGTGGTACTCTGTACTATAGTACCCTCTATATTATTAGAGGACATATATATATGTATATGTATTATATATTTCTGTTTTATTTATTATATACTTATTTTATTTATATGTTTTATTTATTATATATTTAAAATACTAAAAGTGGTATTTGCAACATAGATGTATTGATAGAAATTTAGCTTAACAATCTGCATTGGTACAAAGTTAGCATTAATTTAGCATTTTTAATTGAGAACTGAAAAAAGAAAATAAATATAATTTTGCCCTTTAAGTCTATACCACCTTAATAATAAAATTTTCATCATGACTTAGATTAAATGTGAATTAAAAGTATGAGCTAAAACTGTATTAGGAAGTCCAAAATTCTAGAGAAAGATTAATTTTTCCCCTGAAAATCCCTTACATGACTGCATAATTTTTTGGTTTCTTTTCTAGCTTTATTTATTTATTTATTTATTTTCTTTCCTTTTTTTTTTTTTTTTTTTTCTTTTCTAGCTTTAAATGATACAGAGACACTCCACTCAGAGTAATTCTTGTTTTTAGAAATCAAAGCCTGCTGTTAAGTTATAAATTACTAAGGAACAATTAATCTCCTTCCTTTTTGGGGGGGGGATAGAATTTTACTGCTAGGTTTTCCTTTCTGTATCTTTATACATAGCAATTACAGGCTTTCTAGTAACATCGAAAATTTGTATATAAATCTATTAATAATTTTTGGACCTTTGGGGAATTGCTGTTTTACTCATCTGAAAACTTTAAATTTTTATCTTTCTTTATATGGAAGCTAAGTTATTTTATAAATTTCATTTGTGTTATACAAATGAAACAAAATTGTGTTGTATTGATTTCCATTATAAAAGCAGAGATAGATTCCTTTAGAAAAACTTGTTCAGTTTTTCCAGTACAAAATACAACACTTTGGAATGTAATTTAGTGATCTGGAATTACTTTGGAAGAACTTTAAATATTTTGCAGTTCTTTCTTTATTCTAGGTTTTATCTTTGCAATTTTTTTCTCAACTTGATTTCCCTGCTATTATAGGACTTTTCTTTTTGAGAGAGAGGAAGTGAGTGAGGTTGATGTGGGGAGGACAGAGGGAGAATCTTAAGCAGACTCCCTGCCCAGTGTGGAGCCTGATAGAGGGCTGATCTCACTACCCTGAGATCATGATCTGAGCCAAAATCAAGATCAGTTTCCTAACCAACTGAGCCATTCAGGTGCCCCTTGGGATTACAGGAATTTTTGACTTGCAATTTTCCTTTTTACTTTGACATGCCTGTTTGTCATATCTAATGACACTAGGCTTTATTAACATAGATTGCCTCAAGTATACTTAGTTTTCTTATATATAAAATGAGGGGACTGACTTAATAATTAGAATAGGACACCTTTGTGTCCTATATTACTGGGACACCTTGTGGCTCAGTCTTTAAGTTAAGTGTCTGCCTTTGGCTCAGGTCATGATCCGAGGGTCCTGGGATTGAGCCTCGCATGGGGCTCCCCACTCAGTGGGAAGCCTGCTTCTCCCGCTGTCTCCCCCGCTGCTTGGGTTCCCTTTCTGGCTCTCTCTCTCTCTGTCAAATAAATAAATAAATAAATAATCTTTAAAAAAGGATTAGGATTACTGTAAGGGATCTTGAAGAAGTAACTTGTGCAAGGTTTCATATCTAGTTGGAAATCTTGGTTTACTTCATAGCTCATACTTTTGATCTTTCATAGCTCTAAGGTTATTTTTATTCATTCATTCGGTAAGTATATACTGAGACCACTTGTAGGGGTTGGGCTGTGCTAGGAATTTTTCATTTTGTTTGAAGTGTGATGGGAAGCCACTGAAGGATTTTGAGTAGGAGTGAACTCATATCTTTAAACTCTCTGGTTGCATGGTGGGGAGTTGAATGTGATAATGGAAATATGGAAACCAGTGTTTGGAGACTCTTGTTCCAAATAGTGCAGGTGAGTGCGCGGTGCCAGGACTAGGATGGAAGCTGGAAAGGCAAGAATTGGTGGTTGGTGTCTAGTGGAAATGACAGAATTTAAAGATGTTTGTCATCTGTTGGGTACAGACACTCAGACACCAGCCAGTCAAAATGGTTGCTGGCCTTAGGACTGGAGTGAGATCCTGGAGGAGCCGTGCTGTGCCAGGTATCATGCCTTTAGTTGTTGACCGGAGAGGCCTGGATTATCTCAGGAAGGGGCAGGGGAACTGGGAGGGAAGGCCAGGGGCTCGAGGCAGCATCTGCTTCAACTGAAACCTTTCCATATGTTAATGATCAGAAGGCTGTACGCCTGCATCCCTGATGAATGTCAGTCCGCGACTTGTTGACGGATTGGATATGGAGTGTGGGCGAAAGAGAGAGCTCAGGAGTAGCCCCGTGGTCTTTGTCCTGAGCAGTGAGGTGAGTGGAAGTGCCACTTACTGAGATGGTGAACACTAGTGAGGGAGCAGATTTGAAAGGGGAGAGGTAAGGTTTTAGTTTCGGACACGTCAAGCTTGAGATTATTATTAGACATCCAGCTGGTGGAGATGTCATATAGGTCATCTGTCTTTGAACTTGGAATTCAAGAGGGATTGTGGGGCTAGAGATACACATTTGGGAGAGATCAGAGTGTCATTCTACTGTCTATAATTGTGTGTAGAATAGCATTTCCCTTCAAAAATCTCTCAACAGCCTTTACTAATCTCCAAAGTTACAGCATTAGAAATTCATTTATGCTCTTTGTATTATAAATGACACACAACCTGTGGAAAATGTAGCGTATTAAATCTTTATGAAATCCCCACTATAATGTGAATTAGTTTATTACATCCTTTTCAAGACAGCTGAGGTCTGCATACCTTGAGGAGATCGAGAGAGGTTGTGCAGGGAGAGTTAATGCAGAGGGGCTGCATAAGGGGCCACATTAGGTAGTGGTAGATAGAGAAATTTTCTTGGATATATTTTTATAAAAAGGGAGTCTTGGGGTGCCTAGGTGGCTCAGTTAGTTAAGCATCTGACCCTTGAATTTGGCTCAGGTCATGATCTCAGGGTCCTGAGATTGCGCCCTGCCCAGTGTGGAGCCTGCTTAAGATTCTCTCTCTTCCTCTCTCCCTGCCCCTTCCCCACCCTCTAAAAAAAACTAAAAAGGGAGTCTTTGAGGGCCTTAAATGTAGATATCAATATTAGATTTTTAATGGATGGTGAAGCCTTTGTGTATAGTGTATTCTTTGTAGTTGTTTAAAATTAATGTTTAGTTTATAAAATTACTTTTTTAAAAAAAGATTTCATTCATTTATTTGAGAGAGAGAATGAGCAGGGGGAGAGTGACAAGTAGACTCTCCGCTGAGCAGGGACTTTGATGTAGGACTTGGTCCTAGGACCCTGATATCATGACCTGAGCCAAAGTCAGATGCTTAACTCACTGAGCCACTCAGGCACCCTATAAAATGATGTTTTAAATTATTTTAGTTATAGAACACAGCATGCTACAAATTAAGGTATCTAATTTTCCTTTAACTTTTAAGCCATATTCATAAATCTCATTCTATTTATAAACTTCCTGATTTAGAATAAAATAAAGACAATCTGTAGAGTTTGACTATAGACATTTCTTCTAATAATTGTCAGAAGTAAGATATGGTAGTAACAAAGATAAGAAAAATTTTAACTCCTATTTTGTGTAGGAAATCAGATTTTTTAGATTACTGAGTAAAATTTAAAAAACCTCTAGAATCTTGTTTTTCTGTATTAAATAACAATATTTAAATAAATTGAGTAATAAATTTAGTTATACATGTTAGTTTCTTGTAACTGCCATAATGAATTACCATAAACCTGATGTCTTAAAACAATACACATTTATTAATCTCTTACCATTCTGAGATAAGAAGTGTGAAGTCAGTTTCACTGGTCTAAAATCTCAGGGCTTGCAAGGTCACACTCCTGGTGGCTCTAGAAAAGATCTGGATCCTTGACTTTTCCTGCTTCTAGAGCTGCAGTTCCTAGTTTTCCCTTCCTCCACTATCAAAGCTTACACTACAGCTGACTTCAGTGGTCATATTGCTTTCTTCTTCTGTATTCAGGTCTCCCTCTCTTGTAAGGAAACTTGTGATTACATTCAGAGCCTGCCTGGGTGATCCAGGATAAACTTCTGAACTTGATTCCTAATTTAGTCGTATCTTCAAATTTCCTTTTGCCAGATAAGGTAACATTCACAGGTTCCAGTGATAAGGACCTAGACTTCTTTGGGGTGGGGGGCTTTATTTAGCCTGCGGCAAACCTGCTCTGAAATATTTTGCTCTAGCACAGATTTCGTAAACATATTACGCTTTAAATATGGTTCTGACTCTCAAGAGTTTTATGTGCTGTTAATTCTCTGTCAGGCTCTTTGTCAAATAATACCCAGGTATTATTTGACTGCTCCCGACTCTGTGCCTTTAGATGGTAGACTCCTTTTAAGTTTTTACTTAGAAAGTTTTACATTTATGAAAAAATTGCAGGAATAAGAATAGTAGAAAGACTATCCAAGTGCCCTTTACCCCCAGATTCACCTGTTTTTAACATTTCACCCTATTTGCTTTATTATTCCTGACTTACATGATTTAAAATAAATCTACATTTCCTTCTTAAGAAAACAAGATACAAAAATTCATACCAATGAATATATTACTTACATATAACGTCCATATGATCTCATTTCTCAGTTTACTTAGAGATCAGTGAACTGTTCTGTGAGTGTTGACTTTGTAGGCCACACAGCCCGTGTTGCAGGTGTTCACCTGTACTCGTGCAGAAGCAGTCACCGGTCGTACTTGAACGAGCACACTGTGTTCTAGTAAAATCTGTTTATAAAAACAGGTAGGGGCTGGAGTTTGCTCATGGGTTGTTGTTTGCCGACTTGAGCTGAGTGAATTCAAAGTGATTTAGAATTGGAATTAAAAAATATTTTTGACAGCAGTATGTTCTTTAAATTTCTTCAGTTACCAAGGAATAGTTTGTAGTCTCACTCAGAAATAGTAACATTTTCTGTATCTGATTTAAAGGATTATGCTGTTATCAAAGAGATAAGCTAGAATGCTACCTAGTTTGTACCTGAAAAATATAGCACGCAAGCATTGAAAAGGACTTTGAAGATGAATGAGTGAGTGCATGGGTGAGTGAACATGTAAGCAAATGGAAACTGTATGGGTTAATGTCTCTCACATCAGAGTCTGTTTGGATGTTTTAGAAAATTTTGTGATTCAAGATAATCTAAAACTTTTTGGTATTAACAAATTTAAGCCAAGTGATTGATCTCGTAATTGAGTAAATATGTCACTTGGTTGCAATGTCAGCATTCCTGTTGGCTATGGATTTGAGACCAAGTGATGTTACTTACTATAGGCTAAAAAGAATATTCCTGAGGTGTTTTGTGCTTTTGTGACAGGTGAAGTTCAAATGATAATATGGCATATTATTGAATTAAAGGTAAAGGAAATAAAAGTGATGGGAGAATTATGTCAAGATAATATAGGTATGCTAAAGTATGTTAAAAAGGCACTATAGTAGTACTTTCAACTTGGGACCAATGATTTACTTTGAGCAAAACATTGTTACCATCATATTAAATAAACATTAATTTTATTGGTTTTGTAAGTTTATATACAATTTATAAATTTTTGTTGGTTTTATATTTATAAAAGTACTTCAAACATAAGGAATTTATATCTAGTTTTATTTGAGTGTATTTAGTTTCCTTAGAATTAAAATAATTTATGAACCTTAAGTTTGGTGAAATACATATTTCCCTTAGGAGCATTCCTTCAATTAGTTAAGTTTGAGAAACCTGATCTAGGCTAGTCTCCTATATTTTACAGAGGAGGAAACCAAGTCTCATGAGTAACATGAATAATGGGTAGGTAAAGGCAGTGTTTTTAACTTAAAGTTATTTAAGTTATCCTGCACTTATTAATACTTTTTATTTTATTATGCATAATAATTTTTTGTTTGAGGATAATAAGCCTCTCTACTAATACCAGTTTTGGTTGTTCTTAATATAATGATACTAAGAGAAATACAGTTTTTGGTTTCATATTTGTTTAATAGTTTATAATTTATAAATGCTTTCATTTCCACTGTCTTTATAAAAAATTATAATAACCTTTAGGGGATCACTTGTTATTTCTATTTTATAGATGAAGGATTGATGATGGGAGAGACAAACAGACTTGTTCAAGGTCACATTTGTTGTCAGTGACCAAACCAGGATTTGCGTACATTGATTTGCAGTCTAGTAGCATACTAAAGTAAATAGGATATTTCGTATTATTTAAATGATTTTTTTCAGGTTGTGGTATTTATGTCTGATTGGGTATATGAATTTTTGCTCAGTAGACATTATTTTTGGTCTTAGAAATTTTCCTGTAAGTTATATTTTAGATCATTTTATGTATATTGCATTTATTAATATCATGAGCATTGAATTCTTGAATTTTCTTAATCCATATGTTCTATTTCTATAACCTAAGGTCTTTGTTTAATGCATTGTGTGTTTTTTTTTTCAATAGGTCCTGATTGTTCTTTGAATGTTCCTTCTACTGAGTCTTACTGGATTTTGCCAAATGTTAAACCCTTCAGTCCTTCTGTAGGTCGAGCTTCCCATAAAGCAGTTTTACATGGGAAATTTATGTGGGTGATTGGTGGATATACTTTTAACTACAGTTCTTTTCAAATGGTCCTGAAGTAAGTTTTTTTTCAAATGTTCATAATCTATTGGATTATTTTGGTAATAAGACTATACTAAATTTCTTATTGCTGTCCAAATTTATAAATGGTTATATCAGTGATAGTATGCTACATGGAACTGATTTGAGAATACATGAACTCAGTATATACATAGTTAATTTTTGTCCTTGTGCATGTAAGTTTGTTCTGTAGAAATTTTATTACCTCTCTAGAGATTGCTTTTCTCAAATTCTTAGTATGGAAATATTAACTTCAAATAAGTAGGGGACTGTGCCTGTATTAGACATTAAAAATCCTATCACCTTTCATTTTCTTAGAATGAAGTGCATTTGCTTATATAAAAATACTTTCAGTTTGTTCCGTAAGTTTTAACTTACCTGAGCTTTTATTTTATAAGCTTTTGGGAACACAGCGCCAATATTATAAAATAAATCATTCATTTGTTCTTGGTGCAATAGAGATTATCCTCTCATGACATGATTGGATGACATGAGAAATCACATGGGTGGCAGCTTTATCTGACTTTTTTTTTCCAGTGGCCAGTTTTATTTTATCAACCATTTATTAATAGAATAAAAGAGGAATTAGAAAGAGTAATTTGGGGGAGGCTGGGTGGCTCAGTGGGTTAAGCTGCTGCCTTCGGCTCAGGTCATGATCTCAGGATCCTGGGATCCAGTCCTGCATTGGGCTCTCTGCTTGGCAGGGAGCCTGCTTCCTCCTCTCTTTCTCTCTCTGCCTGCCTCTCTGCCTACTTGTGATCTCTGTCTGTCAAATAAATAAATAAAATCTTTAAAAAAAAAATGAAAGAGTAATTTGATTATCAGTATTGTTTTCAATATAATGATATATAACTGGTACAACCTGGGCATCAAGCAGTCAGAACTGACCTTGTTACTCTTCATTGTTAAATTGTGTTTGTTGCACGTAGGCTCCTTGCAATATATAATATACAAAATAATTTTAAAAATACGTATTTTTGCTTTTGTTCCAAATATTGCATGGGTACACTAAAAATTTGTTGGTTGCTTATCTGAAATTCAGATTTAACTGAGCATCCTATATTTTATCTGGCAACCCTACCAAGTGAAAATATTAACCTTGTTACTTTGGAGAATATAAAAAAGCCTGTGTTTAAGAGGAGATTGCTTTAAAGCTATGATTGAATACAATTAGAATTAAAGTCTAGAATGAATTCTGGTGAGGAAGAAAACTAAGAGTGATAGGTAAATATTTAAGTGAAGAATTAGAATTATGCCTCATAGTATATGAAGGATAAAATATTCTAAAAAGAATTGAAGGAGGGTTGGTTAAACAAGGTTAAACAAGTTGTTAAGGTATAAAAAGAACCTGAAGCAATAATACGATTTAAATGTGGAAATGAGAGGGAAATTAACTATGATTAATGATAATGAAAAGTCTATGAAAATAAAGTAAAACTTTGAATTAAACTGTGGTCTTTGCAAAGTAGAGTTGTGAAGATGGAGTACAGTATCAGGGAAACATGGGAATCTTAAAAATTTGTGTTCTGTACAAGTTTAATAGCATATTTAAAATTAAGTGGTGAATATCATTTGATACTCTTAAACTTATATATTTCTCATTTGACTCAGATAGTTTTAACTTTTTTTTTGTCTGCAACCTGTTTCTTTTGCCTATAGTGTTTAGTTTTGTAGTAAGTCTTGAGGTGTTAGATTAGCAGTAACCTGGTTGCTGTGTTCACAAGTTAGAGAATTTTTTGTTTTTATTATTCTGAATGTAATTCAGTTGTAGGTAGGTAAGAATATTTATTGGCTTTTAGAAGTAATGTCAGTCATTAATTAGTCAATTTGTCTTCTATAGAATTTAATTGAGGTGTAGATGTTACATTTGTAAAAATCTTTTGCATTTTTAAAAAAGATTTTATTTATTTGAGAGAGAGAGAAAGAAAGAGAAAGAGAACATGATCAGGGGTAGGGGCAGAAGGAGAAGCAGACTCCGTGTGAGCAAGGAACCCAGTGTGGGACTTGATCTTGGGATTCCGGGATCATGTCCTGAGCTAAAGGTAGATGCTTAACTGACTGAGTCACCAAGGAGCCCCTAGATGTTATATTTTAAGACAAAATTGTTCAGTAAGATATAAAATTCTATATTAGTGTATTAAATTAGAATATTTGACAGAACATATATACTGACATTAGTGAGAATTACCATGTATTTATGGGCATAACAAACTGTTTTGAATATTAACTGTATGCTTGATACTTGGGATACATGGTGGACATATTAATTGTCCCTATATTTATGGAGTTAGGAAAGACAGGCAATTAGAAAAACATAATTACCATCATAAATAAGTACATTGTATGTAGATTATATATATATATGCATGTATATAAAGATAGATACCAAGGTAGATAAGCAAATCACAAAGTGCAAAGAGGAGAGTTATAAATGTAGTGGTCAGGGTAGGCATCATGACAAAGGTGATAACAACAGATTTAAAGAGATTAAGCATTGGCAGCGCAGTTATCTGGAGACAGAGAAAAGAGCCAGACAAAAGCCTTAATGTGGAGCTACTTGGACAGTTCAAGCAGCAACAAGGAGGCCCCGTGACTTTCATGGAATACATGAGAGGGAAGCATGAAATTCTTGGGATAGTGGGGGAGAGAGACAGATCTTATAGGATGTTGTAGGTTTTTTGAGAGTCATGGGAATCTTTGAGCATGCTTTGACTTGTATTGTGCCTACTTTGTGAAGAATATACTGGGATTGGTAAGAATAGAAATGGGGCTTGAGTTAGGATGAAATCATCAAAGGAATGAATTCTAGGTGGAGAAGAGAACCAAGAACTGAGCCCAAGGCACCGTATCACTAGGAGGTCAAGGTAAAAGGTGAGAAAACAGCAGAGGAGGCTGGAAAGGAGTGGCCTGTGAGGTAGGAAAACCCAAGTGTGGTTATCTGTGAAGGCAAGAAAGAGAGTATATGAGGAAGAAGGATTGATTAGTAGTGTCAAATGCTGATGATTAACCAAATCAAGGAAAATGAGGACTGAGAAGGGGCCAGGGATTTAGCAGGAAGAAGCTGGTTTTAACAAAAACAGTTTGGTTGGAGCCGTTTTAAAAGCTTGTTTGGAGTTAGTTGAAGAGAGAGTGGAGAGGTGCAGGGTGGGGTAAGGAAGAATAGGCATAGTAAAGAAATGGGGTGATAGCTTAAAAGGGGAGCAGTAAGGTCAAGAGAAATTTTCCTTTTTTTTTTTATAAGTGGGGAGAAATAACACCATGTTTTTATGCCAATGGGAATTACCTAGTAAATCCAGAAAGTGGTGATATAGGAAAGAGATGGGAGAACTGCTAGAATGTTGTGGGATCTAGTGCACCAGGAACACAAATATAGTTTATTGATAGCAGAAAGAGCCAACTGCCAAGTAGGGGCCTAGGACCTAGATGCTAAGGATGGTTTTGCATTCTTGGTGGGCTGTAGAAAAGAACCGAAGAAGAATGTATGAGACCAATGTGGTACACAAAGCCTAAAATATTTATTGTCTGGCCTTTTACAGAAATAGTTTGCTGGCCCCTAATTTATGGTAATTTGATGGAAAGCTGTGTGTTGGGTGCAGATATGGTAGGTAGATATAGGTACGAGTCTGGAAGTTATGTTTATGTTTTGGTTGATTATACTTCCTCATTTATGTCATACAAATGTATTTTATAACTCCATGGTAGGAAGTAAGTTAAATATGATACTGAAGACAGTTTTTGTTAACCCTTTCCCCTTTCTCTCTCTCTCTCTTTTTTTTCTTTTTGTGAAGGGCTCCCTTCACAAAAGTTGTTGAGTTGAAGAAAGAGGGGAAATAATTGATAATGAGCTTCTTTTTTTAAAAAAAATTATTTATTTGACAGACAGAGATCACAAGTAGGAGAGAGGCAGGCAGAGAGACAGGAGGAAGCAGGCTCCCTGCTGAGCAGAGAGCCTGATGCCGGGCTTGGTGCTGGGCCTTGGTGTGGGAGTGGAGGGTGCAGGGGCTCGGTCCCAGGACCCTGGGATCATGACCTGAGCCGAAGGCAGAGGCTTTAACCCACTGAGCCACCCAGGCGCCCCTTGATAATGAGCTTCTTAGACAGTCTTCTAGCCAATTCTTAGCTGGGTGCTTCCCTTTTTTATGTTTTGGCAAATTGGGGAACTTTGTAGAGTATGATGGTGGAGTTCTATGTTGGATGAGCATTTGAGATTCATAGTTTGGAACTTCTGTTTTCATATATATATTTTTAGAACATATTAATTTTCTTTTTTTATCCTGTAATCCAATAAGTACTTTTTTTTTTACAGAAACTTCTATCTTACTAGATTCATTTTATTTCAAAAAGTGTTCTGTGAACGTGTTATATTTGGCATAGGAAATGCATTCTTAGTTAATTTACATAATGCTAAGCTTAGTCTATATAAAAGAATAAAAATGAATACATAAAGCAAATGGCTATTATGAAAATGGGGAGAAGTTTTATCTATTTTGAAAAGAAAAAGGTGGCTTTTAAAAAAGCTTAAAAATGTAGAATAACTCACTTATTATTTAGGCTAATCAGTTGGTTGAAATTGTTAAGGGTAATTGAACAAATTCATTCCAGTAATAAATAGCCTACTCAAGTTAATATATATTACATGTTTAAATGATTGAGTTTTGATTTAGAGTAGGTATGTCTTGAATGAGTCTTTATTAAAAATTTCTAATGTGGCACATGAAATTATGAGTTTATTAGTTATAATTATTTTTGAGTTCAATGAATACTTGAATACAAGTGAGGAAAACATGCAAATTTAAAAAACAAAAATGAATCTTAGCTTATAAAGTATTTTTTTTTTTTTTTTGCTTTTAGTTATAATTTGGAAAGCAATATATGGAATGTAGGAAGTCTATCAAGGGGTCCTCTCCAGAGATATGGACACTCTCTTGCTTTATATCAGGTATGGATCGTTTTTTTAAAATTCTATTCAATTTATTTAGGAGTTTACCTTTGAGGAAAAAAAATGCTAAATCTCAGTTTTATTTCAAATCTTAATGAGAATAGATCATAGACCACAATAACTTGAGATGACACAAACTCATATAGTATTTTAGTAAAAAAATGGATTTTAGTACAATTCTTCATTGAACATGAGAAAAAATGAAGATTGAGTTTTTGTCCATGGCTTTATGCCTAGTCATCAGATTAATCACTTTTTTAAAAAATATTTTATTTATTTATTTGGAAAAGAGAGAGTGAGTGAGAGAGCAAGCAGGGGGAGGGGGAGAAGGAGAGGGAGAAGCAGACTCCCCTCTGAGCCAGGAACCCCTTGTGGGGCTTGATCCCAGGATCCTGGGATCATGGCCTAAGCTGAAGGCAGTCACTTACCCACTGAGCCATCCAGCTTTTAAAAAATTGTAGTAAAGTACATATAATATAAAATTTACTATTTTAACCATTTTTAAATGTAGTTTGAGTGACATTAAGGATATTTAAATTGTTGTACAACACTTACCACCATTATTTCCAGACCTTTCTTCATCTTGCAAAAATGACACTCTATACCCATTAAACAATAACTCCCCATCTTCTTCCCCAAGCTCCAGCAACCACCATTCTACTTTGTCTCTCTGTAATTTGACTACTCCAGGAACCTCATATAAGTGGAATCATATAGTGTTTGTCTTTTGACTGGCTTATTTCACTTAGCATAATGCCGTCAAGGTTCATCCATATAGTATATGCTAGAATATCCTCCCTTTTTAAGCCTAAATAATATTCCATTGCATGGATAGATCACATTTTGTTTATTCATTCATTCATCGATAGACCCTTGCGTTGCTTTCACATTTTTGACTCTTGTGAATGATGCTGTTGTGAACATGGCTATATAACTATTTAAGTCCTGCTTTAAATTTTTTGGGTAGATAGCTAGAAGAGGAGTTGCTGGAATATGTCATAATTCTGTTTTTGATTTTTTGAGGAATTGTCATATTGTTTTCCACAGCAGCTGCACCATTTTACATTGTCACCAGTAGTGCACGGGTTCTAATCCCTCCACATCCTTGTCAACACTTGTTATTTTTTTTGTTTGTTTGTTTTTTATAATAGTCACCCTTGTATGAAATGGTATCTCATTCTAGTTTTGATTTGCATTTTTTTTAATGATAGGTAATGTTGAGCATCTTTTCATGTGTTTACTGGCTATTTGTATGTCTCCTCTGAAGAAACGTATATTCAAGTCTTTTGCCCATTTTTAAAATCAGGTTGGTTGTTTCTTTGTTGTTGAGTTGAAAGGATTCTTTATATATTCTAGATATTAACCCCATATCAGATATATGATTTGCAAATATTTTCTCCCATTCTGTGGGCTGTCTTTTCACTCTCTTGATACATCTCTCTTTGATGTACATAAGTTTAATTTTGGCATAGTCCAGTTAATCTATTTTTTTAAATTTTATTTTGTTCCCTGGCTTTTGGTGTCATATCCAAGAAGTCATTGCCAAATCCAGTGTTATGAATAACAATGTTATGTTATTTCCCTATGTTTTCTTTTAAGAGTTTTAAAGTTTTAGTTTTTATATTTAGGTCTTTAATCCATTTTGAGTTAATTTTTTTGTTTATGGTGTAGGGTAAGGGTTCACTTTCATTTCTTTGCATGTAGATACTTTGTTTTCCCAGCACCATTTATTGAAAAGACTGTGTTTTCCTCATTGAATGGTTTTGGTGCCCTTGTTGAAAATCATTTTACCGTGTGTGAGGGTCTATATCTGGGCTATTCTTTTGATCTGTGTCTGTGTACCAGTACCAGTGTGACACAATTTTGATTATTATACTTTTTTTTTTTTTTTAAAGATTTTATTTATTTATTTGACAGAGAGAGATCAAAAGTAGGCAGAGAGGCAGGCAGAGAGAGAGGGGAGGAAGCAGGCTCCCTGCTGAGCAGAGAGCCCGATGCGGGACTCGATCCCAGGACCCTGAGATCATGACCTGAGCCGAAGGCAGCGGCTTAACCCACTGAGCCACCCAGGCGCCCTGATTATTATACTTTTGTAGTAAGTTTTGAAATGAGGAAGTATGAGACTTCTGGCTTTGATCTTGTGTTTTAAGTTTGTTTTGCATACTTGGGATCATTTAAGATTCCGTATGAATTTTAGGATAGATTTTTCTGTTTCTTCAATGTCATGGAGTTTTTGATAGGGATTGCACTGTACTCAATTACTCTTGTGTAATTCATGAATTTAGTATGATTAAAATAAAGGCTATTTAAGTTGTTTTTATTTTGAATCAGCAAAGATTCTTGTATTTTGTAGTCTGTGGCTAGACTCATTGAATAAAAACTTACATATTTTCTATGCTTATTTAAGAAAATTTGGAAAATACAAGAGTGATGTAAAGAATAATCGTCAACTCTTTTTTCCTATGCATATGCATTTTTTTTTTTTTAAGATTTTATTTATTTATTAGAGAGAGAGAGCCAGCACAGGCAGATAGAGAGGCAGGCAGAGGCAGAGGGAGAAGCGGGATCCCTGCCGAGCAAGGAGCCCGATGTGGGACTCGATCCCAGGACGCCGGGATCATGACCTGAGCCGAAGGCAGCTGCTCAACCAACTGAGCCACCCAGGCGTCCCGCATATGCATGTTTTAAAGATAAAAATCTCTCTGTGTATATGTGTTTGTGAATCACTGCTCGGCCTTTTGGCTAAGATCCAGTGTATATGTGTTTGTGTGTATATAAATGCTTTTTTTCTTTTAATTTTGGTTTTTAGTTTTAGTGTTTTGATTTATTGCATTTTTTTGATAATAACGTCTGAGATGTAATTGATATACTGTACAATTCACACATCTAAAGTGTGCATTTGGAGTGGTTTTTAATTTATTTAGAGTTGTACAACAACTTTTTGCATATTTGCATAAAATCACAGAGTTGAATAATCAATTTTAGAACATTTCATTACCTTACAAAGCTACTTGTACCCTTTATTACTCCAAACCTCCTCATCCTCCCAGCTTTAAGCAATCATGAATCTCTGTAGATTTGTCTGTTCTGGACATTTCATATAGGTGAAATTATGTACCATATGGTTTGTGACTAGCATGTTGTAGCATGTATTGATACTTCATTTTTATGGCTAAATAATATTCTATTATGGGTATACTACATTTGCTTTATTCATTTATCAGTTGATTGGGCATTTGGGTTGTTTTGTTTTCACCTTTTGGCTATTATGATAATGCTGCTGTGAACATCCATATGTAAATTTTTGTTTGGACATGTGCTTATGTTTCCCTTGGGTATATAAGTAGGATTGAAATTTGCTGGGTAAAATGGTAACTCTATATTTAACTTTTTGAGGAACTACCTGACTGTTTTCCAGAGTGGCTACATCAATTTACATTTCTACAGGCCATATATGAAGGTTGCAGTTACTCTGCGTCCTTGCCAGCACTGGTTATTTGATATCGTTTTGATTACAACTATCCCTAGTGAAGTGGTATCAGATTTTGTTTTGATTTGCATTTCCCTGTTGACTAATGATATGAGTCATCTTTTCATGTGCTTATTGCCTATTTGTATTTTCTTTGGAGAAATATCTCTTCAAGTCCTCTTATATTTTTAATTTTTTAAATTTATTTTATTTTATTTTTTAAAAGATTTTATTTATTTATTTGAGAGAGAAAGAGCAGGAGTAGTGGAGAGGGGAGGGGCAGAGGGAGAGGAAGAAGCAGACTCCCTGCTGAGCAGAGAGCAATGTGGGAGGAAGCTTGGGGCTGGGTTGGGGAGGGCTGGATCCCAGGGTCTTGGGATCATGACCTAAGCTGAAAGCAGATCCTTAAGTGACTGAACCACCCAGGTACTTCCCCTTTCCATTTTTTAATTGGGTTATTTGTCTTTTTATTGGCGAGAAGTAAGAGGTATTTATATATTCTAGATACAAGTCCCTTATCAAATACATGTTTTACAGATTTTTTTCCCCATTCTGTGAGCTTTCTTGATAATGTCTTTTGAAGCACAGAGGTTTTTTTAATTTTGATGAAATCCAATTTATTGTTTTTCTTTTGTTGCTTGTGTTTGGTGTCATATTTAAGAAACCATTGTCAAATCCAGTGTTATGAAGGTTTACCTCATGTTTTTTTCTAAAATTTTATAGTTTGGCTCTTAAATTTAGGTGTTTGATCCATTTGAGTTAGGTTTTGTACATAGTGTGCAGTAAATGTTCAAGTTCATTCTTTGGCATGTTGACTATCTAGTTCTCACCATTTGTTGAAGAGGCTGTTCTTTTCCCCCTGAGTGGTCTTGGCACTCTTGTTAAGTATCAGTTGGCCCTAGATATATAGATTTATTTCTGGACTCTCAGTTCTATTGATTTATATGCCTATCTTTATGCCTGTAGTACACCGTCTTGATTACTTTTCCTTTATAGTAAGTTTTGAAATCGAATAGTGTGAGTCCTCCAATTATAACCTTCTTTTTCAAGATTGTTTGGATATTCTGGGTCCCTCACAATTCCTTGTGAATTTTGGAATCAACTTGTCAATTTCTACAAAGAAGCCATTCAAGAGATTGCATTGAATCTGTAGATCAATTTGGAGACATTGCCATCTTAATTATATTAAGTCTTTTGACCCATGAACATGGGATGTCTTTCCATTCATTTAGATCTTTTAAAATTTCTTTCAAAAATGTTTTGTAGCCTTCAGACTTAAAGTTTGTGATTTCTTTTGTTAAATTTATTTCTAAGTATTACTTCCTTCTTGATGGTTTTGTGAATGGAATTGTTTACTTAGTTTCATTTTTCATTTTT
>ML104116.1:38091-57621 GCA_003697995.1 Taxidea taxus jeffersonii
ATGGTTTTGTGAATGGAATTGTTTACTTAGTTTCATTTTTCATTTTTGGATTGTTCATTTTAAGTGTCTAGAAATAGAATAGATTTTTTGTATATTGATTTTGTATTCTGCAATGTGGTCTCTACCTTTTTGGTAGACAGTTCTTAAAGAAAAGAGTGAATGAGGATAGCGCAAAGCAATATACATAGCTGGTAAAATGTAAGTGTAAGAAGTAGAGACTCAACAACTAGGACAATTAAAAACATGGTCAATTTAACTATATTAATATAGCTGTTTTAAATAAAGTATTTTAAAGAACTTTTTGAAAGCATGGATTTTTTCCCCCTTCTTGTAAGTAAAAGCATTAATTCCTATTTGACTTTCTATAAATAAAAACTATGCCTTCTGCATGTTATGAGTGATTATTAAAGTTTAGTGTTTAAATTAAGCCTTTATTTTTAATTATATTGCTAAGATATAACTATTTTGCTTATTAATATATGTTTTTAATTTACAGGAAAACATCTTTATGTATGGAGGCAGAATTGAAACAAATGATGGCAATGTCACAGACGAATTATGGGTTTTTAACGTACATAGTCAGTCATGGAGTACAAAAACTCCTACTGTTCTTGGACATGGTCAGCAGTATGCTGTGGAGGGACATTCAGCACACATTATGGAGTTGGATAGTAGAGATGTTGTCATGATCATAATATTTGGATATTCGGCAATATATGGTTATACAAGCAGCATACAGGAATACCATATCTGTGAGTTACTTTGAAAATATAACTATATACTCTTTTCTTTATTAGTTGAGACTATTTTTATCTTTAATAAAATCTTCATATGAATTTAGTCAAATGGTGAGTTATTTGAAATCAGAATTATGAGCTAAGCTTTAATACTTTTTAATATAAACCTTTTGATTTTGTGTTAGGTTTTGACTTTTAATATTTATCTTCTTAGCTAAAAGTGAGGAAGTGTTATATACTAGTTACACACTTTTCAAGAATTGAGAATATTTATAAATATGAGAAATTCCAACAGATGGTGCTATTTCTTTGGATTTTACTTGTGAACCAAGAATTAAAACTAACTTAGTCTCTTTACTATGCATTCCATGATTTCAGGGTTTTCATTTTTCAGGGTTCTGTTTTTAATCTTACTGTAAGATCTCTATATATGTATTATTCTTTTATTTTTATTTATTTATTTTTTTAAAAAGATTTTATTTATTTATTTGTCAGATAGAGGGAGAGCACGCAGGAAGGAGCAAGCACAGGCAGACAGAGTGGCAGGCAGAGGCAGAGGGAGAAGCAGACTCACTGCTGAGCAAGGAGCCCGATGTGGTACTTGATCCCAGGACGCTGGGATCATGACCTGAGCCGAAGGCAGCTGCTTAACCAACTGAGCCACCCAGGCGTCCCTGTATTATTCTTTTAAAGTTAGCTTCCTGAAGATAGTTTGTTGTAATCCTTTATAAGAGATTATTATCTGGTGGGTGAAGGTGACTGAGATGATCTACATATGACTTTCTATACTATGCTCTTAAATACTCTTCTTTGTTTTTCTGGTACTTTTAAAAATTTTTTAAAAAATTTCTTTACAACATTTTCAAACACAAGATTTTTAAAAAAAAATTTATGTACACATACCATATGTTCCCTAGATTGAAGACCATATTCCATTTTTGGCTCTGGCCAGTATTATGAACTCAAGTTTTTGGCTCCTTTGTGTATAGACGGCTATATTCAACTATTTAGAGTCCTTGTGTAGTCTTAATGAAGACTCTCACTTGCAGAGCAACAAGGGAGTCCTTAATGTGCTCACAAGACTCCTTTTCTAAAAATACTCCTCTTTTCCTCCTGCAGTCCTTTCAAGTGTAAGTTTTCTTTTCGAAATCCCCACTGCAGCTGAGTGGAAAGTGGAATACGTATCCTTCTTCTTATTGCCATTTTACACTATTCCCCTTCCTTCCTCCTTTAAAGCACTCACCTTTGACTCTTACATCGTCAAACTGTGTTACCTATTACTTCTTTACTTTTCTGTTGCCCTCAGATCACTGTGCTTTATTCCTTGAAAAATATAACTTCTGGTCCACTATCATTCTATCCCACAGGATATATTACATTACAATACATTACAAAGGAAAATGTTAGTCAACTATTTCTCTGATTTCACTATCCACTTATAGAGTTATTCTAATTCTTGGATTCTCATTTTTTTTTTTTTTAATCTCTCTTCCGGGATCTTATTTTCCATCCTATTTGAGTCACTTTTTCCCATTGTCATACTCTTGACCTGTGTTCCTCAGTGTATCCCATAATTTCCATTTCAGTTATCTTACTCATTGAGTGCCACTGATCTTTCCAGTTTACTCATCTCTGACAATTCTCCATCTTACTAGAGCTGTCAGTCCATTGGGCCTTCTATCGGTTTTTCACTATCACTCCCTTATCTGTACTTCTTTTTTTTTTTTTTTAAGATTATTTATTTATTTATTTGACAGAGAGAGAGATCACAGATAGGCAGAGAGAGAGGAGGAAGCAGGCTCCCCGATGAGCAGAGAGCCCGATGCGGGACTTGATCCCAGGACCCTGGGATCACGACCCGAGCCGAAGGCAGAGGCTTTAACCCACTGAGCCACCCAGGTGCCCCTTATCTGTACTTCTAACCTTACCCAGCTTGAACCTCATAATCACCAGTCTTTCCTCCAACTCTCCCAGGTTGACCATTTCATACGTTTCCTCTCTATTTCATATATATTTCCTTTCTATACATTTATACTTTTCATTCTTATTTCCTCTCTAAACTTCCAGTGCTTCCTTCTCCACAGTTACCCTGAGCCAATGACCTTAGTTCTTATCTTACTGGGAAAATAGAACAGATCTAAAGAGAATTCCTGCTGATGGGAACACTTTGGAGTGTAACGGTTAATTAGCGATGCTGTATTGGATAGACTGCTATGTACACACATTATTGTTGTAACAGACTCATGGTGGCATTGAAGCACATGTGGCTGTCATTGCATTTCTTGGATAGGCCCAAGAGTTGTTTAAGCACCAGTTAGAAATTTTCTATGTAGAAAGGTTGTTTGTTTTTTGATTTTGTTATTGATTTTTGGTTTTATTATGTTCAGGGAATGTTGTTGGTATTATTTCTACTTTTTGTAATTTATTGAGATTTTCTTTGTGGGCCAGTTTTCATATTTTATAGACACTTGAAAAGGAGGTAAATCTTATAATATCAAGGTATGGCATTTGATACACACACATATCTATCAAATCTAGTTCATTAATCTGTTTAGATATTCTATTCTTTCCTTACTTTTTTTTTTGTACTGTATCTTCTATGTTCTGAAAATTGAATTAAAGTCTAAAAGCGTTAGTTTATTTTTGCCTATTTTTCCTTGTATATTCTGGAATTTATATTTTATGAAAGTTGATATATGGATATTCATAACTGTTCTATCTTTATTGCAAATTGTGTCTTTTAAAATTATAAATTGCTTTGCTTGCTTAATGTTGACTTGATTTGACCTGACTTGATTTCTACTTTGTCTGATATTTACTATTATGGCTCTTGCTTTCTATGGGAAGGGGTTCAGTATTTTCCTGGTATACTTTTGCTCTTTCCTTCATTGTTAACCTTTCAGAATCACTTTGTTTTAAATGTGTCTCTTGTGTATAAGAAGGGATTGGATTTTACTTCATGATTCCGTCTGGTTTTTGTACACTTTATGTCACTCTGTTGTCTTCTTGTTTTTAATTATGGCTCTTCTTACATTTAGGGAGAGGAAAGCCTTTTTGTGGGAAGGAGCGTGGTAATTTTTGAGATCTGCTACCACTAGGCTTCTTCCACACTCCTGTTTCTCATCTTTTCTGCATTCTTGTGGCTTCTCCTATGTGACTCTCTTGGTTTTATTTGCTTTTTTGCATATTCACACCTCATTTGGAGTTTGTAGTTTTTTTTAAAGTTCCTAGTTTCTCTGGATATTTAATTTTCTTTTTCTTTCACGTTACCTTCATGTTTTCCTTATTGTTTTATATGTCTTCTCTGAGGAAAATGGGAAGATTCAGAATTAAACTATCATGAAGCTTATGATTGAACCAGAGGTTTTGACTTTTGAAGTTTCAAAAAAAGTGAGGTCTAAAGTTAACTAGTACTTTCACTCTTTGGTCAACCTCCCAATTTTCAGGCTACTGTTTCTGTGGCTTTAATTCATCTTGTTTTGCTTTAAGTACATTTGACCATATTATCAATATTTTAAACTAAAGGTCACAGTCTTTTCTGTAAAGGGCCAGAGAGTAAATATTTTAGGTTTTGTGGGCCACGTGGTTTTTATCATAACTAGTCAGCTCTGCTGGTTTGCATAAAAGCAGCCACACATAATACATACACAAACAAGCATGGCTTTGTTCCAGATTGGGCCCCCTTGGGTGTTAGATCGCCTGCTCTAGAGAGAATGTGTGCTTCTGGGGGCCTTGCAACCTTGGTCTAAATTAAATTAAAATTTCGGCATGTGGTTTTTTGGGACCTTATATGTAGGGTGAATTCATACCCACAGTAACATGATGTCTAGTCTATGACGGAAAGTTTTTAAGTGAAGCCCTTTCTCTTTCCACATAGGGCCAAGGCTAAAATAGACATTTTCTGCCTGCCTCTGTAGAGCAGATTAAAATAAAACAAAACAAAACATTTTTCACTGAGGGTATAACCCTGACTTTATGTAGAAGCTCTCTGATTCAGTACTTACATGGGCTAACATTCAGTACTGGCCATGAAAACTGAATTTCTAAGTTACCTGATTAGTACATGTCTTCTCTACTCTGCCTCCCAACAATATAGTTTATACATCACAGAATACGTTACTCTTTTCATGATTTCCCTTTATCGAACAGTAGTATCATTCAGTTATGAGACATGGTGGTGATTATGCTTTCCAGGGATATCTAGGAAGGCACGTCAGATTTTTTCTAATCTATGAATGGTAAATGTTGATGTAGGTTGTTAATTGACAAATTCATTGGCTGGTAGGTTTCTATTTTCATTTGGAATAATTTGATTATATAATTGTAGTTTTGGTAAAATTTTAACTATTTCTTAGAGTTCTTTTGGTTTATTCTATAACAATAATACTATTTATAAATAAATTTATCCACAGGGTATTTTTGGTTTTACTTTTGTCTTATTAATTGCACTACTTTCAGGTACACTTATGAATGTAGTATAAGATAGATGTGGGAGGAATGCATAGTTTATGAGTTTTATAAGAGTAATAGATGAATTGTGAGCTGTTTTCAAATTCTTTGAATTAAGTACAAAGTAGAGCTCATCAACTTTTCTGTAAAATTATATCTTAATAATAATAATAAAATTAACATTACTTTGTTTACTCCTGTGCATTTTGAATTCACTGCTTATTGAAAGTATGTGATATCAAAGAATAATTGAAGTACTTTCACTTTGGAAAGTACTTACAAATAAAAGAATACAAAAACAATGAGTAAATATAGATTAAGGATGTTAGAAAAATTAAGTTATATATCATAGAAAAGTGCTTCTTTAGCACTACTTATATTAAGTAGGGCTACTTTGAACATAAGTAATAGGATAATTTATCATATTAGTTATAAATGAATACTTGCTGCCATAGAGAGAGTATATATATATTTATTTATTTAGTCCTGTTCTTAGTGGAGATTACTACACTGTGTTGGCAATTTCGCCTCTTTTTTCCTGACTGATTTTAATGACATTAGGTACCCAAATGTAGGTTGGTTTTACTTTGACCATCCTTACATGTTAAAGCTTCTAGACAACTAAGAAAAAAAAATGTTTCCATATTAAATAAGGGGCTATCTCTAACCAGCATCGTGGTGAGGTAACTGAAAAGAAAGCTGACATTAAGCAGAGTAATTCATGAAAACGGTATTTTGCTAGGTGAAAATTGACTCAGAAACATATGCTAAGGATATTGATCTCATCATTATGTAGAAATTTTAAAAAACAGAAAAAACTCCCAGTTAACAAATGACCCTTACTCAACTTTTAATAATGTTGCAAATCATTCTAAGGTATTTCTGTTTCTGCATTTAGTATAATGATTCCTTTTTTTTTTTTAAGATTTTTTTTTAATTTATTTATTTGTCAGATAGAGAGAGAGTGCAGGAGCGAGCACAGGCAGACAGAGTGGCAGGCAGAGGCAGAGGGAGAAGCAGGCTCACTGCCAAGCAAGGAGCCCGATGTGGGACTCAATCCCAGGATGCTGGGATCATGACCTGAGCCGAAGGCAGCCGCCCAACCAACTGAACCACCCAGGCGTCCCAGTATAATGATTCTTATTTGAGATTTTTGTAATATAATTTAGAACAAAATACCATTTAGTTAACTTATCTTCAATTATCTTACTTGGAGAATTATAGATTAGCACTAAAAAATCTAAGATACTAGAGAATATTTTTTTAACTGCTGAGATTGTAGGTATCGTCCTTGCTATTTTATGAGTTTTAGAGTTTTGTTGATCTAGGGAGTACTTCCTAAACATTGGGTTGACTTTGTAGCTTATAGGAGCACATTTTGGTTCTGCTTGGTTTCAGACATGCAGTAATGCATATCAACAAATGATGAATCAGGTATTTTCCCTCAGCTTTGCAGAGCTTATTTCGAGCAGAGTGATACAGACAATAAAAAATAAATATAATACAGATGTATGCTATATGATGTGTTAGAAGATAGTAAGTTTTATAAAATCGGAGCAAGGTAAGGGGATTGAGAGAGAGATTAAAAGTAAGGGGAGGTAGTTACAAAATAGGTAGGAGATGGTAGATCTCACTGCAAAGGTGAGTTTTGAGCAAAAAGTTGAAGGATGTTAAGGAGTTTACCATGTGAGTATCTGGGGGAAGAGTGTTTCCTGTAAGTGGGAGCAGCTGTGTCAAGGCAAGAGCTGAGCATGTTCAAGAAACAGTAAGGAGTCTGGAGAAGAAAGAATGGAAAGTAAAAGTGAAAGATGATGTTAGAGGAGTAATAAGGAAGCAAGATTATTGGGTTTTTGCATTGCCCCCCCTTTTTTTTTTTTTACTGAGTTAAATGGAGAGACCTTGCAAGATTTTGAGCAGAGGAATGACATGATTTTTAAATGCATCATTTTGTGTGTGTTGGAAATAAGCTTTAGGAAGGAAAGAACAGAAGCAAGGAGGCCAGTTAGGGAGTTGTTTAAATAATCTGGACAGTGAGGGTGGTAATATTGGAGATGATGAGAATTAGTCCATTTCTCATCAACATCTATATGTTTTTAGTATATGTGCTGCCAAAGTGAGCACTACATCTATATGTTTTTAAAGTAGAACCAATATTATTTGCTGAAGGTTTGGATGTAGAGTCTGAGATAGATGAGTCAAGGATGATTTCAAGGTTTTTGGTTGGAGCAGTCGGAGAGATGAAATTGCCATACTGAACACAGAAGATTCTGAAGCATGTTTGAGGTGAAGGTGGTTTGAAGGTCAGGAGTTAGTTTGGATATGTTATACGTGAGATATCCATTAGGCATTAGACTAGAGAGAGATCTGGGCTAGAGATGTAAATTTGGGAACTGTTAGGATGTGGAAAGCAGTGAAAGCCATGAAACTGGATCAGATCACCAAGGAAATGGGTGTAGATAAACAGAAGAAAAGGATTGAGCCCCATGGTGTTCCATAAGAAGGAGAAGAAGATAAGCAAGGAAGCCAAGTGAAGAAAGATTATTAAACAGAAAAGTGATTAATTGTACCAGATGCTCCTCTGCTAATGGCTCAAGGAAAATGATTTAAAAAAAAGAGAGAGAGAACACCAATGCACACACACACACATGCATGGGAGTAGGGGGATGAGCAGAGGGAGAGGGAGTGAGAGAATCTTAAGCAGGCCCCATACCAAGGATGAACCTGTTTCGGGAGTCTCACGGCTATGATATCATGACCTGAGCTGAAATCAAGACGCTTAACTGACTGAGCCACCCAGGTACCCCTCAAGGAAAATGATTTCTAAGGATTGGCCATTGAATTTAGTGCTGTGCGGGTGATTGGTGATCTTGGCAAGAACACTTTTTGTGTAATGGGGAAGGGTGGTAAAAGCCTGGCTGGATTGGATTTAGAAGGGAGGGAGAGCAGAATTGGAAACATTAGTCAAGATCAGTTTTTTCAAGAAATTTGCTTGTAAAGGGGAGCAAAGAAGGTAGCAGCAGCTGGTAGGAAATACAGGATCTTTTTAAACTTGGGTTTCCCAGAAGCAGACCATTAAGCAAGGATTCAGGTGAGAGAATTTTATTTGGGAAAATACAAGTAACACTATTCGCTATTTGAGGAGCTGAGAAGTAATGCCAGCATGAGAAGGCGACCATGAAAGGATCCACTAATAAAGCCAAAAACCACGGAAGTTATGGAGCTTAATGACCAGGCTTCAAATTAACACTTCATCTTTGAAATGTCCTTCTTCAGCTTTTAAACTTCTTGTGAGTTGATGAATCCTGCTAGCTGTGTCTCTAAAATCAATCTTTTCTTTAGTTGAAGACGTTTCATTCATTGTGGCGTGATTTATATGAAAATGTATGTAAATGTATAAGAACAGAATACTTGGCAAACTAGCTTATGGGGGACACACACAAGTAGGTCTGGCAGGTAATTTTCCATGAGGGCGCCCTAGACTACAACTTCTAAAAGTGCTGTATGGCTGTCAGATGCTTAGGAGTGACAGTAATCCAATGAGCTTCATGTGCAGGGTTATCGGAACAATCAGGAAAATGCATAATGAAGAGATCAGCTTGCAGTAAAGGTTCCCTGACCTTTTGTTTAATTAACAAAGTAAAGGTGACCTTCATAATTGTATAATGGTGAAAAGACTCTTGTTAGTCCAGAGCTGTATTTGCAGAATTTTTCATTTTTTGGAAGTGGTTTAATTTTCCTCCAAATTCCTATATCTCTTTGTTCATAAGTGAATATGACACATATACGGCTTTATATAGGTATTCTTCTTGTACTTACATTCTTCTAAGAAGTTTATTTTAGAGCAGGAATCCTGCAATATGCCTCTCTGAAAGTGTACTTTCTAGTAAAGAGCTGTGTATTAAATGTTTGGTAAATATCTGAATGAATGCAGAGGATTTTGAGCACATATTCTTTAAAAGTTGAATCTATAGATTTCCTTAGTGTTGTTTAAAATACATTAGGTGAGGGGCTCCTGGGTGGCTCAGTGGGTTAAAGCCTCTGCCTGTGGCTCAGGTCATGATCCCAGGGTCCTGGGATCGAGCCCCACATCAGGCTCTTGCTTAGCAGGGAGCCTGCTTCCTCCTCTGTCTCTGCCTGCCTCTCTGCCTCTTGTGATCTCTTTCTGTCAAATAAATAAATAAAATCTTAAAAAAAATACATTAGCCAATTTTTAAAAATCGTACATCGTTCTAGTGGTGACTCAAAAAGTGTTATGCTTGATATTCTCCATGGGTCTCTCCAGAACCACCTTTCACCATTTCTGCCCTCCTCTCGTGCCCTCTAGCTTTCACTGGGGGCACCCACAGTAGATCAGAGGGTGGGAGATAAGTGAGGCTGAGGTGTTTTATTTGCCCCACTCCCTCCTGGGTCATCTTGGGTTAGGTGGGTTGCCCTACTGAAGGCTGGACTGTCAGTTGTCTTTATCCATACAGCTACTCTCTAAGAGTTCTGGAAACCATTCCCTCCCCTTGCTTTTTTCAGGCTAGCAGATACTAAATACTTCCTGCTGTGTTATTTCCAGGATATTGCCCTTACCATAGTTTTATAAATCGTCTTTCTATTATAATTTCTCATTTTTAGTATATCATCTGTTTTCTCTCAAGACCTTGGCGATTGTAGCTACTGTTGATTCCTTAGAGATGCAAATATAACTGTTTCTCTAAATGATCTTTTACATGTATTTAGGTATTAGGATCCTGGAAGGTGGGAGAAAGAAGTGTTTTATAAGAGGACTTCATCCTTTATTAGTCGAGAAAAATGTCAGCAGAAATATAAACCTTTTGGAATAGCATGGGTCCTTTGGTCCATTTCTACTACTGTTATTCTTTTTTTTTTTAATTTTATTTATTTGACAGAGAGAGAGAGAGAGAGATATCACAAGTAGGCAGAGAGGCAGGCAGAGAGAGAGGGGAAAGCAGGCTTCCTGCTGAGCAGAGACCCTGATGTGGAGCTCCATCCCAGGACCCTGAGATCATGACCTGAGCCGAAGGCAGAGGCTTAACCAACTGAGCCACCCAGGTGCCCCTCTACTACTGTTATTCTTGAGTTACAATTTTTAATACTATGTGGTCCTTTGTAGCATTTTATTTTTTCTTGATGTTAAAGGTTGTTATATTTATTTAACATTTTTAAGAGCATTAGCTATTCATTTTTTTTCAGTAAGCACTCTTATGTACCTACATATTGCTTTCTATTTATTTATTTAAAAGATTTTTAAAAAATATTTTATTTATTTATTTGTCAGAGAGGAGAGACAGAGAGCACACAAGCAGGCAGAGAGGCAGGCATAGGCGGAGAGAGAGGCAGGCTCCCCGCCAAGCAAGGAGCCCATGCGGGACTCGATCCCAGGACTCTGGGATCAGGACCCGAGCCAAAGGCAGCAGCTTAACCCACTGAGCCACCCAGGCGTCCCTAAAAGATTTTTTAAAAGATTATTTGGGAGAGAGAGAGTGAGCAAGAGTGTGGGAGTAGGGGGAGGGAAGAGGGGAGGGAGAGGGTCAAGCTGACTCTGTACTGAGTGCCGAGCCTGATGAGGAGCTGGATCCCAGGATCCTGAGATCATGATCTGAGCTGAAACCAAGAGCTGGATGCTCAACCAATTGACCTACCCAGGTGTCCCAGCTTTCAATTTATTTTAAAAAACAACCACTTATTGGTTTATTATTAAGTTTACTCAACTCAACTTTATTTTGTTATTGTCATCAGTGTAGAAGTGACCATGTCTTACTAGCAAAAGCACCCCCAAAGTATATTTGATAAGAGGATATTTATGAAAAAACATAACCATTTATTGTAGTTCTATAAGTTCTATCTTTATAATTATATTCATTTAAAAAATTGTTGGATTTTACAGAAAAGTTTTCTGTCTCTCTAGAATTTCTTATACATTTGTTTTTAAAAATAGCTTTTTATGTGTGTATACTTAAATATTGCATATTGTTTTGTTTACTTGGTTTTGAGTTTTACAAAAAGGAAATAATATTTTATACAGTTTTCTGAGGCTTTCGTCTATTTCATTCATCTACTATATTACTAAGGTTCATCTATGTTATGTATTACTGTATTTAACTCCTTTACATTACTGTGTTTCATTATATGACTCTACCACAATTCCTTTATCCATTCTCCTGTTCATGAGCTTTTGGGTTGGGTGCTTGGTTAAATTCAACCACAGCAGCAATTTTGAGATATCTTGATAAAAATATTATATTTTAAAAGATAAACAATCCTTAGGATTTTCAGGCAGAAAGATAAAACATCTTACAAGGGCAAGAGATTAGTTTGTATCAGATTTCTCAAAAGTAACATACAAATCAAGGCAACCAAGGAGCAAATTTTTCAAGAAACGTAAAGAAAGAAGTATAGTTTAAAGGTTTTATATCTTGCCAAACTCTCCTTCAAGTGTCAAGGTTATGTAAAAAAACATTTTGAACATGGAAAAACTCAGGTAATTTCGTGTACATGTGCCCTTACCTGAGAAATCTAGTAAAGTAGAAATGTGCAGACTTTTTCGTAGAGGTCTAGATAGTAAATAACTTAGGCTTTATAGGCCACACGGTCGTTACTCAGTTCTGTTGTTGAGTCTGTACACATGCACTGGTATAAAATACATAAGTGAATGAGTATGGCTGTGTTCCAGTAGAACCTGATTTATAGAAACAGTTGGTGGGCTGTTTGGCCTGTGGACTGTAATTTGTCAAACCCTGTCCTAGAGAATAAGCATCATCTAACAAAGAGATGAATGGGAGCACTTCAGGTAAAAGACTGGTTAGAAGACGTGTATTTAATTTTAGAGCTAAGACTAAAACAGGGTAGAGATGCCAGCAGACAACTAGAATGCAGATATTATGTGTTCCTTCTAAGTAGAAAGAATGCAACTAAAAATGGGAGAAGGGTGAAAGAAAGAGGAAAGTAGAAAAAGAGCCTGGATTCTTGCATAGATAATTGGTGGAGTCAAGAATGCCATTTAACTCTTAATACCATAGATGTCAATTTGTCCCAATTTTAGTTCTTTGAGCAAGCCTACCTAACATTCTGTGAAGGCTGTTATTTCATAAATCTCATTCTTTCTTAGAAGTCTGTCAAAGAACAAAGAGAACATTTACCTACTTAAAAATATGGTATAAAATATTCTATCTGCAATTACAGATGGATCTGTTGGATGCTTTTACAAATCTAAGATACACTGTAGGATCTTAGTGTTTATTTTTATTATGTTTTAAAACAGTTTGCTATTTCATCTTCCTAGAAATTAATTCATTGCTCATCAGTTATTACCAACCAATGCTAAAAAAATAAACAAGAAAACAACTTACTTAGGAGGGTGATAGAAGAATGAAATATATGGTCACTTTCAGTTTTCTTATTGCAGTGCCCGAAGTATTTTATTACATTTAAAGAAGGCATAAAAGGACTGGAGGCACCATCATTGTAGTCTGCTCTTAGCTTTTATTGAACACAGTAATTAGATTCAATGAGATAGCATGGGTTGTGATCCTAATGCCAGAGAAAGTAGAATTCAGGCCGCCAAAACATTGTACAAGTCAAGAATTCCATATTGTATTAAAACCACAATTCACCAGGAAGATGTAAGTTACAATAGAAGAATATCTATGTACCAAATAACCCAGCAACCAAGCCATTTAAAACAGAAACTATAGGCAATGCAGAGAAATAGATAGCAATTTCTTTACAAAACAGTTCAAGCATTACTCTGTACATGACAAAACAAAGTAAGAGAAGGTAGAAAGATCTAAACAATATAATCAAGCAATGTTAAGAAAATATATCAACACAACCTGATTATGGACAAAGTACTTGTGGACTTCTTAAGTATGCATGGAAAACTAATAAAAAGTGAGTAGATTATATCTTAGGGTATAAAGAAAACATCAGTAGGTCCCCCCAAAATGGAGATACTTAATTAATAAAACCTTGAAGGTAGATATAAGATTAAGTTACAAAATTGCTGAAAAATAATGACAGTAAAAGCAATACATATAAGGATCTATCAGAAAGTTTGAAGCAGTTACCAGAGGATTATTTATAGCATTAGACAACTGTATTAATATGAGTGAAAATAGGTGAACCACATTCTCAACTCAAAAAGCAAGAAATAGAACAAAGTACATACAGACCTAGAAGTGATAGGATTCAAATAGTAAAAATGACATCTGAAATTATTGATGTAAGAACAAAAAGGCAGTAAATCAGGTTGATAGATTATATTTGTTTATTAAAAATTTTAAAATAGATAAGCCTCTAGCTAGCTCATTTAATCAAGAAATAAGGAAGGAACCACAAATATACAAAATAAGAAATGGTAAGGGGAGAATAGTACTGGTAAAGAGGAAATTAAAAAAAAAAATGAGACTACTTTGTATATCTATGTAAATAATTTTGAAAATATAGGAAAAATAGATAATTTCTTAGAAAATAAGTTTTCTAAAATTAAACCCAGCAGAGCTAGAAAGTTTATATAGATGAATTTCCATAGAACAAAATAGAGAAAGCACCAAGCCTAGATGATGTTATAGGTTAACTTTAGCAATGCTTGAAAATTCTTTTAGGGAATAAAAATGGAAGGAAAACTTACAAATTTACTTTAGAAAGCAAGTATAACATTGCTTCCTACAGTTATCTCAGAAATAGGAGATTATAGACCTGTGTGATTCAAAATGAGTTAACATACTTTCCTTTAAATATCACCACAAAAATCTTAAATAAAATGAACAAACTTCAACACACACCAAGAAGATACCATGATCAAGGAGGATATATAACTAGGATTCCAAGGATGATTCAATATTAAGAAATACATTAATAAAATTCACTATGTTTATAGGTCTAGGGAGACCATGCTAAAAAAAACCCATTCCTAATTAAAATCTTCAAAAATTGGAATGGATGTTTGAACACAGTAAATGTATCTATGTCAATCCAAAGCCAGCATCGTATACGGGGAGTCAGGCATTTGTGTGAAGGTTAGGATCAAAATTAAGGTGCCCACAATCTCTATTACTACTAGACATTTTTCTGAAGGTAGTAGAGGAAACAATTAGAGGAATAGAACTTTGATAAGGAGAACTTAAACTATTTGCAGGTGATATAGAATTCCTGGAAAACTTACACAATAATAGGACTAACTGAAACAATAAAAGAACGCAGCAAGGTAACAGGTTATAAAATTAACATGCAAAAAGTGTGCCTGGATGGTGCAGTCAGTTCAATGTCTAACTCTTGGTTTTGGTTCAAGTCGTGATCTCAGGGTGGTGAGATCAAGCCCCATGTTGGGCTCTGCTCAGTGGGAGTCTGCTTAAAAGACTCTCTCTGCCCCCCCCAATAAATCTTTAAAAATTAGTATGTAAAAATCAATATCCTTCCTGTATATAGTAGGCAATTAGAAGACATAAGAAGGAGAAAAACACATTTAGAAAGCTACAGTGAATCTAAATCACTTAGGTATAAATTGGACAAGAAATGTTCAAAATCTTTTTAAAGAAAACTATAAACCATTCCTGAAAGTCACAGATGTAGGGGGAAAAACCCAACAAAATATATAACAAAAATACATATCAATTCCATTTCAAGGAATTTATGCTTCAGTTTTATCTCCAAAATACAAAACACATTTTTTTTTTTTTGATATGGACAGAGTTATTCACTGTAACATTATTTAGAGACTACTGGTGGATAGAGCATGGTACATCCGTATGATGTACTGTGAAGTACTGTGCGGTTGTAGAAAAGGAAGAACTCTTTGAAATCTTATGATTTACAGGATATATCAAGTGACAAGTGCAAAATAGCATATATAGCATATTACTTATTGGGTAAGAAGGTAAAGGAAATCAGAAAATACTGTGATGCCTGTTTATATAAGCAAAAATGAACCCTGGAAGGATAGACTAGAAGATGGTGATGTTGGCTACTTACAAAAGATAGTAGAGAATGGTGTTAGAAGCAGATTGATCTACATTTAAAATCATCAACAAGGAAAGCAATAAAACTCTAGAACAATGCAAATGGAAACAAATAAACTCACTCATGTTTCAAATGGGTGACACAAACCACACTGAAGAGGGAGAAAATAACCCACATGCCTTTTTAACACAGTGTTTGGTTACCTGTCCTCAGGCTAGGTGTGGATGTGGGGAAGACCTGCTAACAAATTTTTTCAGTTTGTTTTTTTGAAGGTTTTGGTGAAGTACTTCTACATTATTTTGGGTGTATTTGACAGATTAAAAAAATGAGTAAATGTGTTGTTGGGAGCTAAAATTCTCAACGTGGAAGGCGGGAGATACAAACATGAAATGGGGAAGGCTAGAGGAATCCTTCCTGATGGACTGGACTTCTAGGTATTATTGTGAGCTTGTGTTGGGTAGGCAGGTAGCAGGTAGACAGATAAATAGGCAGGCGGCCCACAGTTACAGGTTTAGATTCTTCTGAAAGGGCCTAGAAGCCAAGATACCCCAGTGATGGTGAGCACAATGATCACCCATATTTCCAGATCTAGTTTCTAAAAACATTCCCAAGTAAAGAAAGCAAGGCTCTTTGGAGAAATGGCTGATTCTAGGGCTATGACAGGAAAAGTAAGGATGAACCTGGTATATCTTGTTATATCAAATTAAGGAAGTGTCCAGGAAAATGATGGGTCTTGTCAAAAGCACAGAATCGGCTTGAAGGGGGGTCCTTTGGTAAAATCTGGGATACTTTGAGCATCAAAATAATTTAGGCAAATAATAAATTATAAAATTGAAACAGGAATCTATGAGCTTATACTGATAATGGACAGATTGACAAATAGAGGAGGGGGATACGCAGAATGCTGATTGGCATTGGGAATGCTGACTGGAGTTGGGAAAAAAAAATCATTGTTTAATAATAATTGTAGTAAACAATTGGTTTGGGAAAGAATCATCAATAGGTTTTAAACCACAGGGGTGGGGATAAATTTTTGATGAGATGTGCACGGTATTTAAATCGGTATTTAAATGTCTTTCTCACAGATTGTTTATAAGGTGCAGGGAAAAATAGTACCTTGTCTGAGTAATCAAAATTCATTTCAAACCATAGGAAATTATACATTGTGTGCCTCTGGATATGATAGCTGCAGAGAGACACATCACTTAAAACAGAGTTTGGCAAACTATCTGTACAGGTTAAGATAGTAAACATTGTGGGCTTTGTAGATTATACAGTCTCTGTTTCATCTACTCAGTCCTGCTGTTGGAATTTGAAAGCAAGCCATAGATCATATGTAAATGAATAAATATACCAGTGTGCCAAAAATATTTATTTTAAAAAAATGAGCCACCGGCTAGATTTGGCCCATGAGACACAGGTTTCCTACCCAGTATTTTGAGTGGGACTGTAAATTTAAATCTAATCATTAAGCAGTATCATACAAACCTCAAATAAGTAACTTTTTGTTTAAAAAGGCAAAGAGATTTATTCTTCAAAAATGTCAATGTTGGGGCACCTGGGTGGCTCAGTCAGTTAAGCATCTGACTCTTGATTTTGGCCCAGGTCATGATCTCAGGGTCCTGGGATTGAGCCCCGTGTGGGGCTCCTCACTCACCTGGAAGTTGCTGGAGATTCTCTCTCCCTCTCCATCTGCCCTTCCCCCACCCCTGTGCGTGCACGCTCTCTCTCTAAAATAAATAAATTTTTTAAAAATGTCAATATCATAGGAAACAAAGACTGAAAAATTATTCCAGATTAGAGGAGGTGTATGAAACATGAATATGGTAGGTCATCCCTTACTGTATTTCTATACTGGATGAAAAAAATGCTGTGAAGGACATAACTGGCTCCATTTACAAACTAAAATATTTGTGGATTAAAGCATTCTATAAATGTTAAATTTCTTGACATTAATAACTGTAATATGGTTGTATAAAAAGAAAGTCTGTTCTTAAAATATACACCATAATATATAGGGATAAGAGAAATGATGTATACACAGTTACTGTGGTTGTGTGTGTCCATATGTGTGCGTGTGCATGTGCGTGTGTGTGTGTGTGTGTGTCTGTGAGAGTGAGAGTGACTGAGCTGGGGAAGGAAAGGGAGGGAGAGAGAAGAAGGAGAAATAATAAAATGGAACAAGGTATTAACAGTGAATCTGAGAAATGGGTGTATGGGAATTCTTGGATTACTCTTGCAACTCATTTGTACCTTTGAAATAATTTCCAAATAAAATGCTAAAAGTAGATTATAGGAAGTGTATGTATTTTTAAAATATTTGTTGATGTAGGACATAAATTTGAACTGAACGTTATTGAGAATTCTTGTGAACTTCCTCTGGTGGTAAAGGAAACGTCAGTTTGTCCTTTCTGCTGTACTTAGAATTACAGCTTTTAGGGAATCTGTAAATCTCAGAGGGGACTTATATGGATGGTTTTACTAACTTGGACAATAAAGCTATTCTGGGTTAGTCCTGAGGGAAATTTATTTCACTTTAGGTTAGCAATACCTCATAAACTTTCTAAGAATCTCAATGTGAATCTCAAGGTTAGTATAATATTAATGTTTTGCTTTAGTATTTTTCATGCTTTTAGAATTTGGAAGGTGTAGTTGAGAAGCCAGTATTAATGCCATTTTATCTTCACTTTTTTCCTTTTGATTTAAAAACCATTAGATGCGGTATTTTTAGGACTTTTTTCCCCCCCTCTGTAAGTGTAGTGATATGTGACTTTCTCTTCAGCTTGTAACATCACATATTTTTCAAAATTTGGTGGTGGATTTCAAGTGTGAATTAGACATTGCTTTTCAGAAAATTAGTGTCTGAAAATATAATTCTATAGAACAGATGTATTAGGTGGTAGAAATTAGGAATTTTTAATAGAGGAAATCTCCCCTTTAATAATAATTCATCTCGGGACGCCTGGGTGGCTCAGTTGGTTGGGCGGCTGCCTTCGGCTCAGGTCATGATCCCAGCGTCCTGGGATCAAGTCCCACATCGGGCTCCTTGCTCGGCAGGGAGCCTGCTTCTCCCTCTGCCTCTGCCTGCCTCTCTGTCTGCCTGTGCTCGATCTCTCTCTCTCTAACTAATAAATAAATAAAATCTTAAAAAAAAATTAAAAAAAAATAATTCAGTCATAGGAATCATAAAATGCATACTTTTACTGTCTTAAGTTAGGGTTGGCATTTGATATGGAATTTCATTTGTGAAGAACTTTTCAGGACTAAATAGGTAAAGTAAAACAGTTTCTGTGTAATAAGTAAAATATTGCTTTAATAAAGTGTTCAGTCTGGGTGACAAAGGCTGCTCTTCAGAGTATATATGTTTTCATATTTTCTAAGAATATCACAATAAATAAGACCAGTTTTGGTAAGAGACTTTATTACATCATGTTTTTAAAACTGTTTATAAGCTATATGAATATTATATATTTTAAAATATGCATTGGTTATTTAAAAAAAATTTCACTACATATGTGTTCAGGTTTCAGAAAATTCTGGTCTTTCTCTGTTTAACATTCTTTCATTGATGGAGATCTTAGTCCCTTAAAGGCAGCTACTGCATTATTGTATATATTTTTAAAAATTCTATTTTTTTTTTAAGATTTTATTCATTTATTTGTCAGATAGAGAGAGAGCCCAGGAGCGAGCACAGCAGACAGAGTGGCAGGCAGAGGCAGAGGGAGAAGCAGGCTCACTGCTGAGCAAGGAGCCCGATGTGGAACTCGATCCTAGGACCCTGGGATCATGACCTGAGCCGAAGGCAGCTGCTTAACCAACTGAGCCACCCAGGCGTCCCAAAAATTCTAATTATATTTAGAAGAAATATGCACTTCTTATAAATTTGTACTTAGTTTTTCATGATGATATAGAACTGTATAGGTTCTATAGTGCAAAGTCACTCATGCATCCACATATTGGCTCTACAAAAATTCTGAGATATCTTATTTTCTAGTTGCCTTCTATTCTTTAGACTTTTCTTTAGACAAGCATCTCTAGCTCCTTTATGCTTCACTCAACCAGGCTTACATTCATAGCTTTTTGTTAATGCCTTACATTGACACAGATGTTAATGATTTAAAGGATATTTTGTAACAATGATAATAACAGCTGACATTTATTTGCTGGGACTTAGTCTGTGGTAGGTGGTACTGTAAGTACCTCATGCATGTTAACTCAAAGTGAACAGATAAATATAAGCTATTCTTTTTTTTTTTTTACTTTATTTAAGCTTTATTTAAACATATGATGTAACCCCACCACCCTCACCCAACCCCTCTTCCCCCCACCCCCCTCAGTTTGTTTTATGACATTAAGAGTCTCTTTTGGTTTTTCTCCCTCC
>ML104117.1:2495-60956 GCA_003697995.1 Taxidea taxus jeffersonii
AAAGGATCAAAACAAGGTGCAGAGAGTAAGATAATTGTTCAGTTGCTTCCAGTGAGACCAGAACCCATATACACTGATTTTAAATCCCGGGCTTTTTTCTTTGTCCTACATTGTTGTAGTATCTAAAATATGGAAGCTTTATATGATTTTTATTTTTTAATTTATTTTTAAAATATATATATATATATTTTATACGATTTTTATACGATCAACCAGAAGGAAAGAAAAAAAGATGCATTTCTGGGATAAATAAAAAAGAAGCTAAAAAAAAAAGAAGAAGAAGCTGATGAGAAGCCTTCTTCCCAAACAAATCCCAACTGTCACTTGGATCCAAGTATTCAGTGTGACCCAGTTAATCTTTCTCATATATTTTAATTTTGCCCATATTTTTATATCATAGCTCTTCCTGAATTTCCAGTCAAAAACATAGTAAAATTCCTTTTTTTTTCAACAATATTGGGCCATCACAATCGGAATTATTATTTGCCAAGTATGTACTATATGGTAGGTATCACGGGATAGCTGCTCTCACACATCGTGTTTATTCCTCTTGGAATTCTGCAAGCCCATTTTGTAGAGGTATTGCTGAACTAACTTTCCAATCTGGTTCTGCCTTCAGATTCTGAGGTTCCCTTCTGTCGCCAAAGCTACTGGTTTCTAGCCAGGGGCATGCTTACTGGGTCTATTCTTCTGCTTCTTTCCCAACATGGTTCAGATCAAGCTCTAATCCTATAGCCCTAGGCAATGTCTCCGAGAGTAGTTTCCTTTGTTGTGCATCTTCCAGAGAGTAGTTTCCTTTGTTGTGCATCTTCCAAGTCTCCGTTGTTTGCCTGATTCTAGTCTAATTAGAGAAGTTACTAAGAGACAGTAGTATAAAATATGCTTTTTATCTTGTAGAGATATCTTTTATCTTCTACCCATACTTCAGTTAAATCCTATATAGAAACAATTAGAAGTCAAATGGTATATATATATATAAGAATTATGAATTCTAGAAGGTTGGTAAAGGGAGAAAGATGAAGAGGGTAGAGTTGAGCCTTGAAGACTGGGTAAAATTTGGGTGACTAAGAAGAAGAAATGAGAATTGGTGAGGATATTAGCACCGTGAGAAAAGGTGCTGGTCTGTGAATATGTTTGTTTATTCAAATACTTCTGACTCATCTTTGAATTCTCTCTTGGTTCTTTCTAGTGACCTGTCAAAAAACTATTTTTGAGCCCCTCCACATGGCTATGGTATGGAAAATTCTGTAGCTCAGTGTAAGACCTAATACAGCATAAATGCAGTTTAATGCCAGAAATCAAGCCAAGTGCCATTAGGCCTAAACATATAAGTGATAGTTACGGACAATCCAGACAGTCATTCTAACCTAAGGTTCTAACTCCATCTGGTTTGAACTACTAATTCAATGTGTGGGTGGAGGTGTGAAATTTAAAATCTTTTAAAGAGAGTAGGGCAGTTTCTAACCTCAAAAGAGTGTGATTTCTGTTGTAAAACTTGAAAAAAAAATGTGGTAACACCACAAACATATACATTACCTCCATTCCGAATCTGGCTTGATCATATGACCATGATTTTTTTTTTCTACCCCTGATAAAGATCTTGTGCTAAATCACCTGGAATAAATCAGCTATGAAAATGTTGAATTGCTTCAAAGATTTTTCACTTACATCAGGTGGTTTTCTGTGAGGCAGTGGAACATCCAGAGATTGCGGATTTGCTAATTCTCAAGGACCCCCACTCCCGATCCCTTTTCTAAGCTGCTTGTGGATGGCACCTATAAGTCCTTCACACTGACTCATCTCATGTCATTTACTTCAGCATCTAAAGCAGTGCCAGCTGGTTAGGATTCCAAGTTGGTGTGCATTCAGGGTTGAGCAGCATTGATTTAGAGCCTTATTATTTAAGAAGGTGGATGTAGTGGGTTTTAGTTATGATATAAATATCATAATGGACAAAGCTCATCAAGTTGAACCAATATCAACCCTTTTAGGGAGAATGAGAAATGTTCCCAGTGGGGTACCTATTCTATGCTAAAAGGAGAAGGCTTTCAGGAACTGGCCTAAAGACTCTTAAAAAATTAGAACTTGAGTCTTCTGTGTCCAGATCCTGTGACCCTTCTACCAAGTTATTTAATATCTATGATTATGTATGATTTGCTTAAATAGCATAGCCTTGGGAGAGATTTTCTTTGACTGCCCAATCCAAAACAG
This sequence comes from Taxidea taxus jeffersonii, assembly GCA_003697995.1. NCBI lineage: Eukaryota > Metazoa > Chordata > Mammalia > Carnivora > Mustelidae > Taxidea > Taxidea taxus. The sequence goes on from ML104117.1 coordinate 4,707, forward strand.
TCTTTCTCTAGCAAATTACCCTGTTTTATACTTTTACACAACAATACACTATCTGAACATAGCAAGTAGTTTCCATGAGAGCAGGGATGTTTGCTTTTTTTTCTTTTTTAAGATTTTATTTATTTGTTTGACAGACAGAGATCACAAGTAGGCAGAGAGGCAGGCAGAGACAGAGAGAGGAGGAAGCAGACTCCCTGTTGAGCAGAGAGCCCGACTCGGGGCTCCATCCTAGAACCCTGGGATCATGACCTGAGCCGAAGGCAGAGGTCATGACCCACTGAGCCACCCAGGTGCCCTGGATGTTCACTGTCTTGATCCCTGCCGTACCCCTAGCATTTAGAGCAGTGATTTGTGTATACTTGTTGAATGAACGAATGAATGAATCAGTGAGAATTTTGTATTCCTACAAATATGTCAGTTCCATCATGTGTTATAGGTCTAGATGGAGGTGGAACAGGGACACTTTTAATAGGATAGGGGGTTTCTCAGAACAACACCTGCATGTGAGGCAGAAAATCAATTTCTACCCTGGATGACATTTTCAAAAGAAGTGTATCTGGTAGCATGGAATCTTCTATCTGACAGGGTTTATGTCAAAATCCTAGCATGTCTAGATGAGTGGCCCACATTCTGTAGAGAGGTGTGCTGTTGGAGGATGCCCTGAGCTGTACCTGCAATGTAGCCCTTGTTCTAACGTGGGTTTTTTTGCCCACACAAATATGAGCGTGACTATGGCTATATGAACATACTTAGGTTTAGCAAGAAAATCTGCATATGAATGCATGTATGCATAGACATTTTCTAAGCTTGGTGGGGAAGAAATACGGAATGCAGATTCCCCAAGTTAGCTAGTATTGATAATATTTTTGGTAATAGCGTGGAGGATGCCTGTCTGGTATGTTCTCAGATATTTGAAACACAGCCATTGTTTAAAGCTAAAATTCACAATGTGATGGAGACAATATCAGAAAAAAATGTAGACTATTAATCACAACTTATGCAAAACATGCTAAGTAAATGAACCCAACCACTTGTCATGTACACACCATTGTGCTAAGGAATGCTTTTCCTCATCATATTTGATACTGAGGAGAATTATTACCAAAGCGGTTTAGCTTATTCATTCCCATGTTTGGAATTAAGCATTTTTAATACTTATCTACTTCCCATTGTCTGCCTGGGACAAGCCTTGTCTTGTCAGTAAAGTACTTAGCTTGAGACCAGAATTAAGATAGGGTCGTCAGAGTCTTGCTGTGAACTCAGAAAGATAAAGACAGGGAAGCTGGCCCCTGCCAGGGAGTGGAGGCTGGAGGGTGGGAGTTGGGGGGGGGGGGGGGGGAGAAGGGAGCAAATAGGAGCCTAGGAAGAATTTGTATTTCTTTCATTCCACTTCTCCTTCTCCCCCTCACCTAGACACACATGCACCTTCCTTAATAAGGAGACCAGCTTTTCCTTTTATAACTAGAGAAGAGAATACTGCAGGTATAAGGAAATTATTGATTGATGTCCTCATACATTTGGAAATAACTGGTAATGGATCTTTTCCTGAGCTGGAAAATGAAGGGACTTAATAAATTTGGGGCTTCTACTGTGTACCCAGTTCTGTCTTAGAAAAATTAAGTATACTTTCAAAGTTTCATTTAATGTAAAATTTAAATGAGAACTTGGAAGGTAGATGATCTCAGGCTCCTGAGATTAGGTAGACAATAGGAAACCCTCCTTAATGGGAGGCCAGCTTTTTTGCAGACAAAATATGTCCACTTTGGAATTTTCCTTGAGGCTGGATTTTTTTCAGAATGGGGAACACAGGATAAAAAAGTGCATAGGTTTCTATCTCTGACTCCCAGGTGAGTTTATAGTTTAAAAACATTTTAAAAAACTAAAACTGTTAAAAATAAGTTAAAGTAATGAGTGTGTCATCAATAAGTTAATGACTATTGCAATTATAAATTAATAGAGGTGGCTCCTTTTGACCTGCCCCAGATGTCGTGTCAATTGATTAAATGTTCTGAGACAATGAAATGGAAAAAGACAACTTTATTATAATGCTTCAGGCAGGGAATATTTTTATTTTGCTATTAGGAGCACATCCACATGTCAATGACCAATTTCATTTGGAAAAAAGACACTTTTTGGGATATGTACAATTAGGAAAAATCTCCAAGGTGAATCTTGGGTCTGAACTAGCTACCTCTGTTATTTTTAGTTGGCATTAAGAATCATGAAAGATAGCATTTTGAGGCTTTATTTTGACTCAGGGCAAGAGTTTTTGGTTCCATCTCTCATAGGTGTCACGTGCTAGCCAGGCCCTGGCATCCTTGGTAGACAGTGCTAGGGACACTGGGTCTCCACACTTCCACAGATGAGGAATAAATTGGAAAAGGTGTCAAGAAACTAGCAGATTTTCAGCTGCATTCTCCTGCTAGCCATTCTGAGTGTGCCAGGGATGCTGTCTTCTTGTGGCTGATTTGGCAGCTGGGGACCTGCCTTCTGGGACAGCTGTTTAAGCCTCAACTTCTCTGTGGTGATGGGGTGAAGCTGAGAGGAAAAAGGATCATTTTCCCAGAAAATGTCTTGCTTTAAAAAATAATAGAACCTATTTAATAACCTCTAGATAGGAGATAAGAAACCCTGGATGAAGGAGAGGTATATTTGATATTTGGGAATAGTTGATGATAAAATAAAATTGACCACCTGCCTATAATGTGATCAGGTGTACAAAAATTGGTTGTTTGGCAGGCAGCACTACATCTTGAATCACTAGAAAGACGGTCTGTTGAGTGGACCAATAGTTGCCTAATCTCATAGTTCACAGCCTGTTAGGTCAGGAATTTGCTATAGGGTCTACACAGCTTTGCAAGGGTCCATGGCTCTGTCCCTTCAAGAAACAGGCAGCACTTTCTTGTGTCCCCAAAGACCATGATTAATGTAACATTTAGCACATCTGTTTCAAGTCAGACCATCGTCTTTCTCTGAGTTTCTCCTCTGAATTTCTCTTCTGGTCATTTCCTATTTTTATTATTTTCTCTATCACCTTTTTCTTCTTATAACATGTCCCTTTTAAAATGTGGAAGATCTAAACAGAGCATAATGTTAATAGAAGTATTTATAATGCTGGTCATGAGAAAGGAGTAGAGAAAGTCATGACTTTTGAATGTTCTACTCTTTAAAATACAGACTAAGTCAATGCCAGTTTTAGTGGCCAAATTTATTACTGGATCATACAACTAGGATGATTTATTCTCACTTATATTAACAGGCTTGGGAACCAAGGACATCACTCATTCAAAAATACATTATGTCTCAGATATTGTTTTGATTCCGGAGTGGGAATATGGTGGTCCTTACTGTCTTAGAGTTCATGGCCAATGGGGAATGTGAATGCTAATCAGGCAGTTACAACACAGATGTATTTGTTTTTGTGATAAGAGGAAGCATAGGACAGTAAGAAAGCATATAGAAGGGATGCCAATGGTCAAGGGAGCCTTTCTGGAAGAAGGGTTAACCTAATTTGAGGACTTCAGGAACTCCTCTAAAGATCAGTGGATAGAGGAGATGTAGCTGATGTGATAGCATATATACAGTCCTACAATTCTGTCCCCACAATGTCTGTCATATTTTGTTATAACTTTAAAATAGGATCAGCAGGGGTGCCTGGGAGCATCAGTCATTGAGTGTCTGTCTTCGGCTCAGGTCATGGTCCCAGGGTCCTGATTGAGCCCCGCATTGGACTCCCTGCTTGTCGGGAAGCCAGCTTCTCTCTCTCCCACTCCCCCCACCCACTCCCACTCCCACTTGTGTTCCTTCTCTCACTATATCTCTTTCTGTCAAATTAAAATTCTAAAATTCTAAAAAAATAAAAATAAAATAAAATAAAAAGACACCAAGTGATAAGAGACAACCTGATCTCCTGGGTCTCACCTACTTTAAATTCTTCCTTTTAAAAAATTATGTTTGGATATTTGCTATTTCATCTTATTTATAATTTTGAAAAGTATTTATCATTCATAACCCATTACAGCAGCTGTATTGTTCTTTTAGGGGTAAATCAGTTTCTTTTCAAGAAATATTTAGGATGGTTAATAAACAATTTGCTATTACTTTTATTATTATTTGTGCTAGTATGAAGAATCCTTAGGAGATCTTTGAAAAATTATTTTCATCTAGAGATAACAATGTAGAAGAGTAAATTGTTTGGCAAAGTATTTGAAGCATATGGGCAGAGTTACAAGAATTTACTGCATTTATAAGTTTCATTATGACTCTATAAAATGCAGCAACATTTGTCAGTAAATCAAAGCTTATAAAAGTGGCAATTGTAAATGCAGTTGGTTGCAATATCAAGAGAATGGGGATTAAGAGTGTAACTGAAATTCCTTTTATGATAAATTATCTAGCTCCTGGCTACCGTGTATGAGCTCTATTAACTGCCTATAAATTGTTCATCATAAAATCTAGTTCATTCTTGTTAATTAGGCCAAAGCTTTTATGAAGATTTTTTTCTCCTCTCTCTGAAAGCCTAGGCTGACAAGAGAGTAGCTACACGAGAATATTGAGGAAGAAAGGGCTCTTCTGCTAAGCATGATGCTATGTTCCTTAAAAACTGATAATTAAAAAAAGAAATTTCTCAATCAAGATCACTTTGGCTTTTTAAGAGGCAAAAGGGAATCATTCTATTGTAGTCACAGAAACAGGTTAAATACAGCCAAAATAATTGCATCTTCTAACTTCAAATTCTCTCAATCAATAATATGCAAGAAAGACAGTGTATGTATAAAGAGGACTAGATACACCCATTAGAAATGATTAATACCAAGCAAGTTCCAGAAAGACAAATAGACATATCAATTTTTTTCTGGCACATCATTCCACATCATTTTATTATGCATTTTTTCCCCATGAAATTGAACTTTTAAGCAAAATTATCTTTGAAGAAATCTTGTATTTATTGCTCACCTCCAATTTTTTTTCTGTTGTATTTTGTTTTTCGTGGTACTCACATAAGGGATCTACTGGCAGTGAATGTTATGTTTATATTATCTGATATTTTGCGTTGCTAACTGGCTCCCTTGATACCATTTAAGGTGCATCCCTAATCAGTTCTCACGTTTCACACTTGCAATCTCTGGATTTTATGAAGAGTAGACACGCCGTGCCCCAGTTCTGGACGCCAAAGTGGTTGTGACTTCAGGGAGTCCCAATAGTCAGAGCCACAGGCTGAGTCAAGCTGTGTGATTGCTCCCCTGAGATGTAGTTAGCAAGCCTCTCTGACAGAGGCCAGAGGCAAGGAACAGTCAAAGACTAGAAAAGTCGAGTCTGTTTGCACACACTCCTGTGCTTAACACCCATTAAGGTGCAATTAAGAATGGTCAGAAGCACTATTATATTTGGAAACCCCAAATAACAGCTCAAATTGGGGGAAAGGGGGGAAATCAGTTCAAACCAAGGAAAAGTCATTTTTATATATTAAAAAATGGGATTTTTGCTTAAGTTGCTGTTTTCCCTTATAAATGCTAACATTAGTTAACAGTTAAAGAAATTGTAGAACAATTAGGTAAAGTATGTTTCATTTCTAAGATCTCCTGGACACCTTGGGTTTGTCTCACTCCTTTGCAATTCACAGGACCCAAGCTATATATTTTAACCTAGTCGAGGTTCAGGGTAATGTTGGCGGCTCCACAAGACTGTAGTGCAGATAAGAGCTCCAGTAAGTTTATTCTAAATTAGATGTTTAGGAAGACAACGCAGTCCTTTGCAGTGAGTAATAATAGTAAGGGCTCTGCAGGGGGCTTTCTTGGATGGACTATGGTTTGAATTTAGTACTAGGCTACAGTGATGCCCCAGGGACCTTCCCAATGAATGCCTTGAGGGGAATAAACTGCAACAGGCTCAAACAGTCTTTTTTTTTTTTCTGATAATTATAGGCTGCTTAAGCTCTGCCTAACTCAGTTTTAATCGAAATAATTATTTTTTTCCTTTTTGAAAGACTGAAAAGAGAAGCCTTTAAACATAGCAGTTATATTAACCAATTGTTTTGAAAACTCTTTTCTAAAAACAAACGAAAAACCATTTAGTTTTTATTATCATCACCTTTTTATTATCACCACCACCATTCTTTTGATTATCATGAAATGCCAAATTATGGTGCATGGATAGTGGTCTCAGTTTTCACTGGAGAATTGGACTCTTCTAAGACTGTCTTGAAGCTTTGAATAGGCAAATAGAAGTTAATATGTATCAGATTTGAGAAGAGAAAAGTTATGGACTGAGTGTTTGTGTCCCTCGCCTGCCCCCAACTTTATAATTCATATATTGAAGCCCTAACTGCTCCCTGCCCCCCGCCCTCCACCCACCTCCCACATATGGTGGTATTAGGAGGTGAGGCCTTTGGGATATAATTTGGTTTAGATAAGGTCATAAGGATGGAGCTCCCATGATGGCACTAGCATCCTTATAAGAAGAGGAAGAGACACCAGAGCTTCCTCACTTGGCCATGTAAGGATATAGCAAGATTGTAGCTTTCTGCAAGCCAGGAAGACAGCCCTCACCAAAAGCCAAATCTGGGGGTACTTTGATATTGGACATCCCAACCTTCAGAACTGTGATAACTAAATGTCTGTTGTTTGAGTCACCCAGTCTGTTATTTTGTTCTAGTTGCCTGAGCTGACTAATACACTTAGCTTATGACAAGATCTCTTGCAACCATAAGGACCATAGTGTAGCAATGATGCAAACATGTAATGGATAAGAGCCTGGGCATATAGGGAGAGAAGAATTGTGAAGAAGGCAAGAAGGCACATTTTTTTTTAAACCATTTTATTCTCTCTCTCTCTCTCTCTCTCTAATACTAGAACTAGCCAAGGGTTTCACCTAAATGCAAGGGGGCTGGGAAATGGACTCCCTGGCTCCAACCCCTTTCTAGCAACAACTCTGCGCTATTGATGAAACACCCATCTTTGGTGGACAGCTGATGGTCTGTGGCACAATGTCGTGTATGTTACTTACTTTAAGCTGAGAAAATGGTTTTTACAGCTATAGACTTTTTGCATTCTAAGGCCACTTTAAGTTATGAGCCAAAAATTTTTTTTGAGCCAAATTTTTTAATGCCTAAACATTGAATCAATTCCGTTGACCAGCCAATTAATGGGATAGAGGCAATCCACTTGGTTGTTTCACTGAATTTACAATTGTTTGGCTGAATGGGATGTTTAATTTGGTATAAAAAGTTTGTGTGGTAGTCCTATATAGATAGATATAGTCACATTGCAGCTGGTGTAAAATTTGTCTTCATCACTAAATTTATTTTTCTAGACACTGTCACCTTCTTTAATTTACTCTCCCCAATTCCCTGTAGAATGCTCCATTGTCCTAGGTTATTCAGAATGCTTCTTTCAGAGCTTAGCTGAGAATATACTGACCAGGTTTGTCTCAGCATCTTTTCAACACAGGCTCGTTTGCACATTTTGTTTTTGCTCTGAATACCAGATGAGGTCAATCCCACAGATCTGTTTTTAAAAAAATGTCTTATAATACTGTGTTGATGGTCAGACTATTAATTATTTTGAAAAGATGTCTTTAAAAACCAATTATATTTAAAAAGATGTCTTTAACTACAGATTTTGAAAGGAAATTTTAAAATTTTATCCCTACTTTATTTCTTAGGCTTTCAATCTGTATTTTTCTAACTTAGATTTTAGGGTGTTATCTCAGGCTTACATTAATGCCTAGCAATATGCTTTTATAAAGCCAGACTCAATTTGGCAAACGTCTCTACAGTTAGAGAAATTTGGAGTTGAACATTTAACATTGATGATGCACTTACATTTAAAGTGCAGGAATTCAATAAAATGATCCTCTGACAAATACAATGAGTGCCTTTTTGTAAAGGTTGCACAAAGAAGTGAGTAATTATCTCCAAGGAATTTACACTCTGGACTTAATCATAGCATCTGGCACAGCAGAATTTGGTAGAGCGGACAGGACATAAGTAAAAAATGTTAACTGGCAATCAAAGCCCATGATAAGAACTTTACGGGTAGGTTGGGAAATCAGTTGTTTAGGAGATCAGAGGAGAGAGTCACCAAGGTCTGAAGCAGCTGGGAAGGAAACATAGATGGCATGAGCCTGTAGGATGGATCCAGAGGGAGGATATTGTTTAGATAAGCTGAGAGATAAGAGGGTAGGCTTCTCAAAAAGAGCTACATATAAACAAAATTGTAGAACCTGGAATCCATATAATGTTTTTAAGTAACAGATTTTTTTTTTTCTACAGGAAACTGAGGGTTATTAGTAAATGGAAGTAGTTTCAGCATTGGAAAGATGGGTTGTTATCAGACTATGGAGAGCGCTAAATGTCCATTTGATAAGTGTGGCCTTTATTTTATATTCACCAGGGGACCACTGGGAGATTTTGAAATGATCTATTTGCTGATAAGCACCTTGGATCCTAAATTTGTCACCAGCTTCAGATTTATCTCTCAAGCCAGCATTTTGGGAAGTTGTTATAATTTAAGGCCCAGTGATAGTTGGTCATAGCCTGGACTCCAACTTCCGTTTCATCTCCAACATACAGAGTAGAGAAGAAATGAACTGCTACATGGAGGTTTCTTTCTTCTACTTTATCAACACAGAGTAGTGTACATTCACTTTTTCTTTTGGGGGCATGTGTTCCAAGACATAGCAGAGTCCTATTACAGAACTGAAACCAAGGCATGTCAGGAGTATATGGGTATCTCTCCTCTGAACTTTGAAGGAGGTTCTTTGCTGCTAACATAAAAATGAGACTGCTTACAAATTGTTTGCTTTAAAAAAATGACCTTTACATTGTGAGGTACTCTGCCTGTTGGACAAATACAAAAAGAATCATTTCTGACATAGCTCTTGACTAAAGAGCATCAATGAATAATCACCTGCAGAGCTTGTTAGACTTCTGAGTTATATGTTTGGTTTACAATTGCAGCCATGTGGCAAATGAAACCAGTTGACCATATTAATATGGAGTTTGTCTACACCATCTGCTCTCATATTGACATGCCCTTTCTTCAACACAGCACCCTATTTATGTTTTGTTATTTCTTCTTCTCCTTCTTCATTTCAAATCATCCCCACTGATATAGAGGCTTTCAGTGAAGGAGTGGTAGATGGCAGGGATAAGTGGTCCAAGGACTCAGTAGAAAAAGTCATAATTCATGGATCCAGAAAACTGTAAAAAGGTGAGTCTTCGGGTAAGAAAGCATATGGAGGAAGCATGAAAGAGAAGTAAGAGTTTAATTTAGGATTAATAAAAAAATCAAAGGAAATGGCCAGCAGGAGGGAGAGGAATAAGGACCATACTTGTATAGGGTGATAGCAGAGTAGTTCGCAAAGATCAAGATGCTGTTAATGTGATTCTAGAAAGATACGTCAGATTTTTGGCAATACATTCCAACAGCAATAACTCCAAGCAGCCTTCTGGAATCAGGAGCCAACAGGTGAGGTTTCCTTTAACTTTATTCTTGAATTGCAGTCAAGACTAACTTGTATAAGTCCCATTTTTTGATGTTTTAGTTTGTTTCCAAAGCACTGTTCCAGTTCATTTTTTCACTTATCCTCGCAAGGTAGCTGTGAGTTAGCTTCTGAGCAAATCTCCCGGCACCCAGTTCTTAGCTAATTCCATTAGAATACACTGACTTTGTGTGTGGAAGGTGAAAAAACATTCTATTAAATGGTTGCTAGATTTTTTGAACTATGGCTAAATTTCAGGAAAGGCTTGGAGTTCCAAAGAATAGAAAGACAAAGAAAAGAGCAAATGTATATATTCAGTCTAAGTCAACAGAATTAACCTGGACATTATTCGAGTGTTTGTTCCCTGAAGCCGTGGATCAATGATGCAGAAATAGACACTCACCTCTGACAAAGAAAAAGCATGGATACTGGCATGGGAGGACATGGTTCCTTTTCTTTCAATCCCAGATCAAATTTAAACCTGTGATTTTGGAGCTTACTCATCAGAGGAGAAATATCATGAGCTATTTGCTCTCTCTGCTGTAACACAGCTCTGGCAAGCCTGGAAGTTGTGTTGAGATCGTCAAATCTATAGTCAAGGACCATCTTTGTGAATCATGAAACCATATGCCACTGGTTGTCTGAAATGGGGGAAAAAAAAAACCAACAAAAACAACAAAAAAAAACCCCAATCCTACACCAATGAAACCAGTGATGTGCTCAGACGGTGCCAAGGGCCATTTGACCCACTTACACCTTTTCAATCTATGCATTTAAAAATTTGTTGCTACTGCTTGAACCATGTAAAATACCAGAACTCCTGTAGTGCTAACAAGGAATAAAGATCTTACACCAGATGGTGCCTCTTGTCTCCATCTATCTCTAGCCCAAACAATCTGCCAGAGTTTTGAAGAAAAATACGATGTGATCATGTTGCAAAGTATATGAAGAAACAGTATGAAAAGTAATCTGGCTCAAGCAATGGAATCCAGAAAGAAGGAGATTATTATGATTCTGAGCCTATGGATGAGGGGGTATTGTTATTCCTGAATTTCAGTCCTTAAGACAAATGGTATAGCCAGGCATAGCTAGAAGGTGAGCGTCTCACTAAAATGTCTCTTTGCTTCTCTGCAACATATTGACATCAGTGAATATGGTTCAAATTTCAGAAATTCATCAGGATATATTTCTCATATAACACAAAAAGAACAGTTTGACTTTTATAAAACGTGCTAGATGTAAAGGGATTGTGCACTGAAGAACTTAATTATTTAGCAAATTTTTTTTTTCCTCTATTGCCTTTCAGGACTGAATTTGGTCATCTTAGTGACAAGAACTTCGATACAGTTTTTATGTCCCTTTTGTAAAATATTGTTAAAATTTTCTTCAATAAGCTTGGCTGGGATTTTTGTTTTGTTTGGTTTTTGGTCCTCTTTCTGCTTTTCTATAATACTTTTGTGGCCACAGTATTTTCAAGCATCCTCCTGCTTTTTTGTAGTTCGATGAAGGTATTGGTGCCTCTTCCCCATAAAATCTTTGACAATTTTTTCTAACACAGGAGTCTAAAGGGCTTTATGATCAGAGAATATTTAGTGGGAAAGAAAGAACCTTTTCAGGTGTTTTCTAGATGCAACTCCTCTGAACAGACAATTGAGTTTTATGTTGACTTTTGGTGCTTGCACTGGAGTGATATAAATGGTAAGCCTCGAAAATAATGGTGATTTATAGAATGTAGCTCACTGGTGCTCTCAGAGTGTGGTCTTCATACTGATTCTGATCAGCAAATGTGTAATAAAGGTCTCTGATGAGACAGATAAAGAAATTGAGAGCCAGCATTTAGAAATTTCTACAGCAATCTGACATAGTTGGGGCCTCCAAGCATGTGATCAATTTTCCAGAAGTTCATTTTAGTTTACAAAATATCAGTCCATGGTGGGTTGGAGAAAATAAAAACCATGATCACTAACTGTGCTCAGACTGTTTAAGAGGCTTCACTTTAGAGTCCATAATTCCATCATATTATGTGAGATGGATTGCAATAGAGACAGTGGATCCACCTATGAAGACGAGGTTATAGCAATAATCTAGTTATGCATTAATCATCACTCAGGAGCTTTAATGCTAGCCGTGAAAGGAAAGGAACACAAAACTTACTTAGAAGAAGGGATGGGATGCTAGTCCTGAATTGTATGGGCCATGTAATAAGAAGACATGTGCAGTCCCAAACCTGGTATCGGCCTGGTTGGTGCTGTTACGGGTTTACATAAGATAGCCTCATTGAATAAAGAGCTTCAAAAACACTAGGAATTCTGGCTTTTTAATTTTGAGTTGGTGCTGGCAAAGCATCTATTTAGAAATATGCAGTGAACCAGGAAAGACTGTGGACCTCAACTGAAGAGTTCAGTATTAGAAATTTAGAACAGATGGGAAATGCTTCCTGATAGTTGTACTTAGGAAAGAAAGTTCCCCTCTTCACATTTTCTGATGTTTGAGATAACACCAAACACCAATTCAAATTTTCTTCTTTCTTCTTTCAAGGTAGAATGTAAAAATGGGAGTGGATGAAGAACACGTGCTTGGAACTCTGACTTTGCAGGATGTGTTGGCATATTGCAAACATTGAAAAATGCCAGAGCTAGGTTAGTTCATTAAAAAGTAACAAAGTCTACTTAATGATGATGTATTGACGAGGTACCGAAATTGGGTTTTGTTTTGTTTTTTTTTTGGTATTTCAGATTTGAATTTCATCAAAGTAATAAAATAAAGAATGAGGACACCTGGGTGGCTCAGAGGATTAAGCCTCTGCCTTCAGCTCAGGTCATGTCTCAGGGTCCTGGGATCGAGTCCCAAATCGGGCTCTCTACTCAGCAGGGAGCCTGCTTCCCCCTATCTCTCTCTGCCTGCCTCTCTGCCTACTTGTGATCATCTCTCTCTCTGTGTCAAATAAATAAATAAAATCTTTAAAAAAATAAAAAATGAGTAGTGATTAAATATTTTCAGCATATCTGCATAAAAACTTTTTTTCCCCCTTTAATCTCCTAATAGGGTTGTAATGATGTTTTTAGTGCTAACAATAGTATCATTCTGATTCCTAATTATACTATTACCAGTGGTATTGTTAATTTTTAATTAATTAATTAGTTTTAAGATTTTATTTATTTATTTGACAGAGGGAGACACAGTGAGAGAGGGAACACAAGCAGGGAGAGTGGGAGAGGGGGCAGCAGGCTTCCTGCCAAGCAGGGAGCCCGACGCGAAGCTGGAACCCAGGATCTTGGGATCAGGATCTGAGCCAAAGGCAGACGCTTAATGACTGAGCTACCCAGGTGCCCCGTTAATTTTATTTTAAACTTTTTGTCTGTTTATATGATTTTTACGGACTGTGAAAGTGATCCCTATGGTTAACTCTTAATATTGTTGCTTCAGTGGAAATCCTATTACAGAGTTGTGGCTAAGGGAAAGGGTGGCAACTCATTTAATTCAAAACACATACGCATACCCATAGACACCCACACACAAACATCCACTCACACACACCTATAAACACACGTAACTACCACGTAGTCTTTTGATTCCTTGGTGCAGATAGTAAAGAAAATGTTGGGCCTTGGGTGAAGATTCATCTCTCTAGATCTAGGAGACTAGACCTCTCTCCTAGGAGACTAGACCTCTCTCCTAGTCTAGGAGACTCTGGCATTCACCCAAAATACAGTGTGGATTGTTTGTTTTTATCTCATAGGCATGTTAGCGTCACAGCTAGACAGAAGTCCTTTTCATTTTATCTTCTATCGTCAAATACCTAACCCATTCCCATTTTAGACCTTCTGCCAAGGGAGAGGGACAGTTCATTTGCTATAGGCTCTGAGGGAATGAGGAGTAGAATGATACGTCTCCCTGAGCTTTGGGAAGTATGGTGCTTGCTGGGGATAAACCCGGCCTTACACAGATGGCAGAGGCCAAGACAATGTGTGTACTAAATAATTACCTCCTTTAGCTCCCTTACGTGTACAAAACATGTAGGCAAAATAATAATTTCTGTTTTATTTTTTCCTTCTTCTTTCTTGACCATCCTTCTAAGACTTCACAATGCCTCTCCTTTTCATGTCTTTGTGTTCTTCCCTCTGTATGGGCATCATTTGAAGGGCAAAGAGCGGCTGCTTACATGTTGCATGTCATTTGGGCTGTCGTCTCCTGTGCAGGGTATTTCAATGTGATTGCATCTCTATTCAGCTACTGACATAAGTGGCAATGCTGCAGACAGGGATATTTGCTATTGAAACAAACAAAGCGTGTGGTGTTATAGATTTGTATGCAAAACCTTCACAACAAAACTAAGTAGCTATTTACTTTAAATATGCCAATTAACTGTTACTAATGTACAGTGCAATTCTAGGTTAAGGATGATTGATAGTAACACGCAGTGAAATGTTCTTAAACTACAGTCAGGAAATGTAAATGTACAAAATGGAAAGAACCAGCAGCTGACAGCACTAGTTACATGTTTCAAAACAACACTTTCAAATTGTTCCTTTATTGTTCTTTCATCCTTTCTCTATGCTGCACTTCTACAGCCTGGTAGCCAACACTTATAAGAAAGTTTCCGAAAAGAGAAAACGCTTTAGTACAAAGTAAACATCATGGGCTTAATCTCATTTGGTTCACTCAGGCAGAACTCTTAGGAACCACAGTGGGAGTTTTGCTTGACTGAAGAGAATAGTATTGTCTCTTTTAAATGTCTGACATTGAATCTGTTGCTATTACAAAACTAATTAAAAGGAGAGATGACTTCTCTGTTAGTTGCTATGCCCTGTCTCCACACACACTCACTTCTTTATTTGCTCTAGACCAACACTATCCAAAAGAAAACAAAGAAAGCCCCGGTGCTAGCCACATATATATTTTAAAATTTTCTAGAAACTAAACTTAAGAAGTGAAAAGAAACAGATGACATTAATTTTAATAATATTTTATTGAACCCAGTATTTCCAAACTATAAGCATTTTAACACAATTGATATAAAATACAAATAAGGTATTTTTGCATTATTTTCTTCATAGTAGGTCTTTGAAATTTGGTGTGTGTTTGGTGCTTATAGTTTTAGCCAACTCAGAAGAAGCATGTCTTAAGGTTTTGGTAGCTTTCCTTGGCCAGAATGTACTGTATGGAATAGCACAGCTCTATATATCACCGTTTAAGGAGCAGTCTAGAGTCTGTGATTAAAATGATTATTTTGGACAGTCAAGGAAAGCTGGATATGCATCCCGTATTAACACAATGATGCAATTGCTGTTTAATTCTGTCAATCACTGTGAAAGCCTGCCCTGTTGTTGGGGAAAGATTAGTTAAATTCATAAACTCAGTCAGCTGATTGATTATTTTATAAAGCTACCTGGCTGTTAAATGCTACAATATTCATGCTGGGAATATCATATAAATATTCTTATGTGAAATCCCAAAAGGTAAAGAGTGAATTACTTAAAAAATAAAAATATGTTGCGGGTCTTTTGATATACATCATTTAAATACTAGTTGAACATTTTCATGATGCATTTTTCTTCACAACAGTAAAACTGTGTATTGTTAGAGAAATAATCAATAAGTACAGATATTGTCAAGTGAACCCTCTAAGAAAGAAAATTGGATCTACTTAACTCCAGTTAATTATTTATTAACACTAGCCATAAACTAAAAAACGTGATTAGGCAAACATGATTAGGCAGAAATGGGACCTCAAACAAGGGAGGTGATAATAAAAGAGGAACTTTTGTGGGGAAAAGTATAGATTTTTCCAGAATCTTTTTCTGTATGTAACACATTGGCAAAGGCAAATGACAACAAGAAGAACAACACAGTTATGTCACGGGTGTTCAGTTTAGGGAAGACATTTATGTGAGGAGAAACCTCCAAAACAAACCATATATAATTAAGGTAGTTAGCAGAAGTACTGAGATATTCTGTAATTGTGGTGTCTTTAAAAACCATGGAAAATTATGGAAAGGCACCCATTTCCACTCCTCCTCTGCTTTGCTCTGCACCCCTCACCTATATTGGCCGCATTTTCCAGATTTCAGGGTCAGCTGACTCTCTAGTAGTGTCAGCCAGCAGGAGATCCAGTGGAAAAGTAGAGGCTGGAGAAAGGGGCAAACCAGGTTATTTTCCCTGTTTCTCTGTTCTTTGGGAGATATTTCTGGAAATGTCTCAAGTAGTGTCTTGTCTATAGCTGTCACTCCAGCTCTATATTCCTGTCACAGTTCCATCTTCCTCTAGGTGACCCTAACCCCTGGCCCTGGTATCACAGGCTCCTGATTTTTCTTCTCTAGCCTAGAAGACCTGGTGACTTCCTGCTATTTTTAATCTCTGGATTGCCTCACCACTCCCCGTTCGGTGAGCCTTTCTGCATCCGTGTAAGCAACTGTCTGTATTAAAACTACTCCCTTCCTGGGCACCTGGATGGCTCAGTGGGTTAAGCCTCTGCCTTCGGCTCAGGTCATGATCTCAGGGTCCTGGGATAGAGCCCCACATCCGGCTCTCTGCTCAGCGGGGAGCCTGCTTCCCCCTCTCTCTCTGCGTGCTGCTCTGCCTACTTCTGATCTCTCTCTGTCAAATAAATAAGATCTTTAAAAAAATAAAACAAATAAAACTACTCCCTTCCACTGTTTTAAATACCTAGAGACCCGCCTTCCCCTAGTTGAACTGTGACTGATACAGAATGAAATCTAGATCTTGGAAACAAAAATGTGCCAATTGCTAAATTAATTATTAAGCAGATTGCATAGGCGCACCCAAAAGTAGGCAGTGATCACTAAAAGCCAGCGTGAGTTTCTTAGCAGCGATCATGACCAATTCATTTTGCTTATTTAATTGGTGGTTAAAGAAATACTGGCATTAGTACATGAGCAGTGCCTTTGAAGTGATCTCTCACGATGTCCTTGTGGTTAATAGACACATATGTGTTGGATGATACAGATTTAGTCAGGTTTATAGGCTGTACTGGAAAATACCTAGAGGGAACCATGGCTGCTTTTTAATATTTGAAGAGGGATTAGATTAAATCTTTGAAACACTAGAGGCTAGAGCCAGGATCAATGTTTGAAGTTCAGGGAATCTGATTTTGGCTCAGTAAATGGAAGTGCATTCTAAGAATTAGACTTCTTCAGAAATGGAATAGAAGCTCTGTGAGGAAAATGATTTCTGTCCCTGGTTGTATCCAGACAGATTTTTACCAGATTTTTTTTTTTAAGGGATCCTTGCATTGAACTTGAAATATATTATTCTTAAATTCTCTTCCAACCCTGAAAGCTGAAGAACTTATGGATATGGTCCTCCATACTTGATACTACTGTGGCTCCAAATGCAATTTTGTCATTTTAGGAGACTTCAGAAGGAGCCCTCAAACCTGCACTGCCTCTGGCTAATAATCATTGTTAATATGAATAGTCCTTGTCCTGGTGAAAAATAGTTAATCAAACTTCCTGGTTTATAGAAGCACAAATATACAGTTTTTAGTTCAGGGATAAAATGCTTTTCTCTCATTTTGAGAAAATCAACATGCAGAGGAAGGGGCACAAAGCAGGCACAAATACTACATAAACATCAATGGCTGTATTTAGAATATAAAGATATGCATACAGGAGATTTTGTGATTTTAGTGAGGAATGACATCAGTCTTGTGTGAGTTAGTTGTCAGGACAAAACTCGACTTTGTAAGAAAGCTTTGTAGAAGATGAAAATTTTAACAGGTATTTTTATCACCTGCTCTGACAGAAAACAGTTGAACTTCAGCTATAATCAATCAGTCAATCAATCAATCATTCAACAACTTTTCATCAAGCACCTGCTATATGTCTAGCATCAGAGATAGCCAAGGGCAAAATTTTTAAGCAGGAGTATTTGTTTTCTTATCTCTTTTACTCTGCCCTTGCCCGCTGCATGATGTCAAGCATTTGAAAGATTTCCAGTGACCTCTAGGTCTCTTGAGAAAATATTCTGCAATAAGACAGAAAATACATCCTAAGTAACATTACTTGTTGAATAGAGATATGAATGAGTGAGTACACGAGTTCACTTCTATTAAGAATTTTATTTACTTGTTTCTGATGAACATCTTTTGAGTACCTGTTACAAACAAAGCTCTGAATGAATTACATATTGTTCCCACTTTCAAAAGTTCCTGGGACCATGATGATAAACCCATGCATACAGAGCTAACTGTAATACAGAAGTGCTGTGCTGTGGTAACACAGAGGGCATGATTAATTTATTGATTCCGCTGCTGTGGGGGTTGGGCGAGAGGAAGGAGTTGATGTGGGAGAAGCTTCATAAAAGGGACAGCATATAAACTGAGACTAAGAAAAAAAAATACCTCTTTCTGCAGAGAGGAATAAGGGGAAGAGTCCTAGAAGCAGCAAAAATAATTTCCGTGGAGGCTTAAAGTTACTTGATTTTTAACAGCTCTTAGGTCTTCACTGGCATTAACCAGGGGTCAAAGAACCCTTGTGGGAATTGAGGGAGATATTGTCTCTAATAGACTCTTCATGGAAAACTCTTATTCTTCAGTGTAGGGATAGCCTGGTCCATTATTCTGCTGCATAGGAATTTATTTTATTAGTAGTGGCTAATAATTACTCTTTGTGGCCTGATAAATTCAAAGAATAATGCACATTGAGTTTTCAGGTTTGAATAAGAATATTCAGTTTACCCTTACTACATGGAGGGGCCAACAATTGAACCCCAATCTGTCATTCCTCCCAATTTTTCTTCTTTCCCCTATATAGGTTACCTCTCTGTACTAAATTTCCTAAAATTTATTGCTGCCAAAATATTTTAAAATGCCTTACATAGGGGCACCTGGGTGGCTCAGTGGGTTAAAGCCTCTGCCTTCAGCTCAGGTCATGATCCCAGGGTCCTGGGATCGAGCCCCGTAGTATCACAGCATCGGGCTTTCTGCTCAGCCGGGAGCCTGCTTCCCCCCTCTCCTCTGCCTGCTTCTTTGCCTACTTGTGATCTCTGTGTGTCAAATAAATAAATAAAATCTTTTAAAAAAAAGAATATTCAGTTTAAGCCTTAAACGTTAATTCTTTTTTTCGAAACCAACATCTGCTAGCTCGTTTTTCAGCAAGCAAGGTATTCATTTTGTAGAAGTAAAGTCATCTACAGCATGACACACAATAATATTAATGTACTTCTAATAAGACTTTTTTTCTTTAAAAACATGTATTTATAATTTTATGTTCTCCTAACATTCTGATCTTTTAGCACATGCCAACTCATAAGGCAGCTGACAAAGCAAGGTCACCTCCCTCATCCCTAGATTTGCCTTTCCTCTTTTGGGCAAAAGCATTGAAAAGAACAACTTTCAGGCCAAAAACAACCAGGTCAAGAGGCTGGATACTCGGTAAATTTGCTACCAAAAAATCTACTTGGAGGATTAAATTCTAGGA
The DNA here is from genome assembly GCA_003697995.1 of Taxidea taxus jeffersonii. Taxonomy (NCBI): domain Eukaryota; kingdom Metazoa; phylum Chordata; class Mammalia; order Carnivora; family Mustelidae; genus Taxidea; species Taxidea taxus. The sequence goes on from ML104117.1 coordinate 23,630, forward strand.
GGCATAGCCTAAGGAATTTCTGTAATAAACCAGAAGCAAATCACTGAAAGGAAACACTTAGAAAAAGATTACTTTCAGCTAGGAAGGTGTTTTAGTCAGAATTTTCCTAAGATTATGAAATTTGCAATTAATTTACCGTCAAGTTTTAATTTAGCTCCTAATTTTACTAGTTAAAATCTTGTTCTACTTTGGATTGGATCTACTGATTTTTCTATTCCAGAGTGAATGTCACTGTTTAGGGGTGGTTTAAAAACCAATAATGTGATCCATATTCTGCTAAAACATTTAGTATAAGTACTTTACTCAGATGTATTTTTTCTTTCTTAAAAAATCTGATTTTAATTGCCAAACTCATTTTTAAAAATCAATTCAATAAAAAAAATTCTTCTATGGTTTCCATTTTTTTCCTCTTTCTTAAACCCAAGGGAAAATGTGGATGAACAACAAAAAAAGCACTCCGCGTAGAGTCTTCTTTAATGTCTCGTTTTGGTGATGTATGAAATCAAAACCAAATTGTTTGAACCAGCGAGAAGGCTAAGTTTGAATTATCCAGAGTGCTTGTGTTTTGTCGCCATTTCTTGTGATGATTTTATTTTGTTCCTTTGGTATGAACCACCATATTAACATATGCTAAGTAAGGGACAATTTTTAAATATGCATGTTTTGCTTACTAAATCTACCTCTACTTTTGTCTGTGTCAAAAATTATTGTGGAATTTCTAGTAAGAATGCTTAAAACAGGATAAATAGAAGCAGCAGCTAAAAGGGACCTAAATTAGATGAACAGGAGTTTATTTGGCAAATAGAGGCTATCTTTTATGATTGTGCTCTTTAGGGGAGAATGTAATTTGAGTACCTTATGATAAAAAAGTATTTAGACAATTTAATCAAACCCAACAAAGAGCCTGAGTCAATATCTGCATATTACATATGTATATTATAATGCAGGCAAATAGATTGGATTCTAGAACTAACTGAAATCATCTGTCATATGATCACTACCAGTAAATGATTGAAAGAAACGGAATGGTTCAGTATCATTCACTGTAGAATGTTTTTAAGGAGAGATTTCTTTCTACCATCGAGTATTACTTAACACCTTTTTAGCTATAACAGCAGTCCATGTCAGACTAGCTTAATTAAAACATAAAAATTTATTTTAAGGATACTTCACATAACACAAGGGCAGAAAATACAGTAACTGGGGCTCAGGACAGACTGTAATTAGGAGTCCTGATGGTAGTTCTTGCTCTCTCTCTCACTCTCTCTCCTCAAGGCCTGATTCTCTGGTTCTAGGTGCACTTCTGTTTCAGTCTTCTCTCTGCCTCTCTTAGCCCGTGGCTCCCAAATTTACATGTCCTTTGTTTAGCAAAATGGTCCTCAGAACAGATTTGGAGGAATGAAAATCAATCAGATTGACTTTGGTTTAGGATAGGTGTTGACCTCTAGTTACATAGAAGATGGTGTCTCATGTACAAATGTAGTTGCCAGGTTTTCATCTCCAAGGGAAGCAGGATAATGTTGACTTCTAGAAGAGGAGTTGTAGTAAGTGACAGACCTCTCAAAGGTAACCCATGAAAAATATAATCAATTGAATTCTCCTAAAGACACACCTACAAACACACATAGATACAGCCTATAGTTTTTCTATAACTGTAATGTACTCACTGAAACTTTACTGTGTAAGGCATTTTATTTTTTTTAAAAAATATTTTATTTATTTGACAGAGATCACAAGTAGGCAGAGAGGCAGGCAGAGAGAGAAGAGGAAGCAGGCTCCCTGCTGAGCAGGGAGACCGGTGTGGGGCTAGATCCCAGGACCCGAGCCGAAGGCAGAGGCTTTAACCCACTGAGCCACCCAGGTGCCCCTATGTAAGGCATTTTAAAATATTTTGGCAGCAATAAATTTTAGGAAATTTAGTACAGAGAGGTAACCTATATAGTGGAAAGAAGAAAAATTGGGAGGAATGACAGATTGGGGTTCAATTGTTGGTCCCTCCATGTAGTAAGGGAGCTGGAGATAATTATTATAGCTCCACAATCTCAGTTTGCATCCCTGTGAATTTGGGAGAACAATACACAGGAGTTCTGCTAATTAACAGTAGTATTCGTGCGATAGCAAGAACAGTGGCTAATCTGTGCCAAAAGTCAATAAAAGGAGCTGTCCTGACTATGTTTATGTTTAGTGTGATTTGCAGTCCTATCAACAGCAGCTTGAAGTCAAATGAAGTACATACATGTTGTTGGTTCAAGAGAGGCTGCTTTGAAGCAGCCCTTGAAACACTTGAAAATAGGGAAATTAATATTTTTTCTTATGATTAAAAAAAAGCAACTCAGAATGAAACCGAGGGAGGTGAGTAAAGTCATTTTAAAGTTGTCTTTCCCAAATTGTCTTTATTACTCTTTCCACAAAATGGTCAAATCTGCACAATACTTAAGGTGTTATGTAATATTTTTTTCTTTTTTTCAAAAAGATTTTATTTATTCATTTGAGAGAGAGAAAGCATGAGCTGGGGGAGGGGTAGAAACAGAGGGAGAAGCAGACTCCCCACGGAGCCGGGAGCCTGAATCATGCTCCATCCTGTGACCATCAGATCATGACCTGAGCTGAAGACAGACATTTAACTGACTGAGCCACCAGGTGCCCATGATTTTTTCTTAAATTAACTTTATTATCAGTTGACCATTTAAAATGTTTTAAACTCATCTTTGTAATCCTATTATTGAAATTAAGATTTGATATCCTTGTTATATATATATTTTTTTTTTTAGTCACGATCATGAATGTGTAACTATTCATACAAAAAAATGCTCATCTTTTTACCACGAACCTATTGGAAACACTGGCTTCACAAGTATAACAGACCTAAATCTGAATGGAGACTTTATCATATTTAAAGTAATAGGTACTTCAATTACAAAAAGAGAGTTGTCAGTCTGAGAACAGAGCAGGAGTGAGACACCTCAACAAAGGTCAGCTGACAACCTCAGCCCTCAGTACAGGATGTCCTACCAGGCCTAAGTGATCAGCTGGATCCTTTGACAAGTTTTTCCTTGTCTCCTCCTTTGGAGACAGAGATTTTAGGCTGTCGGAAAAGCCACTTAACTTCTTTGTGATTTAGTTTGTTCATTTTGTAAAATAGGAATATAATGTAGCGTCCAAAATATTGACATGAAAAACAGTAAAATAATGTCCTTCATAAATGGTACTTTTACTCTGATCCATGTTGGGTAGTCAACAGGATTTACCAAGCGATTTGAATTCTTTTTCTCCTGGAAAATTAAACAACTTAGCAAGAAGGCCTTACATGTTCATCTTATGAGCTTTGTTAGACAGCAAACAACAGCCATACTAATTTTAATTGACTCTGATAGATGATTAACTTGCAAGTCCTGAGTAAGCCCCTGCTCAATGGTAAATTCACCCAAAGTAAATTCTACACTGAGGTGGACTCCTGGGGGCTAATTGTTTTCTGTAAGTATCAGCCTTCAAAGGCTTCTAGCTCTTTTCCTGCATGTATATCGAACAACTATTTACTGAAATCCAGCTAGAAATATGATGTTACCACTAAGAAAAATACAGTAAAGAGATTCCTGGATGTCAAAGACTTTATCATCTACCTAAGAGATTCATAAGTACATATATGAATTTTTTAAAAAATTTGTACCAGTACTTCTACATTTATTACTTCATAATAATCCTGTGTTGCAGTTGAAAAACTGAGTTGTAGAGATTAAAATAACTGGCTGAAAGTGTATCATGAATGTTTAATAGTACAACTAAGACTAGAGTTCAAAGTTCAGAATTCTTTGCCCTGTAGATTCAAACCACAGGAGAGTCTCTAACAATACAGATACCAGGGTCTCTCCCACAGCTATTCCAGATTCAGCAGTTTCAGGCATGGACCCGGGAATCTACATTTTAGTAAAACCCCAGGTGATTCTGATATAGAGCTTCTGCTTTGATAAGCACTGCATTGGATCATGCACCGTTTCCAAAAAGTAACCCGAGAGCAATTTCAAAACAACACAGCAGCATGTTTAAAATGCTGTATTTTGAAGGATGTCAGAATTCCAGGGGTGAAGATGCAGACTGGGGGAATGGATGAGACCTTTGTGCAGGCCAGTGCTTGCTAAGCACACAGAGGAGACATTTTGGTTATCCGGGATTCCTTCAATGACTTGGACAATGTCTGCTGTCCAATGTCTACTGTCAGCTCACACAAGAAATTCCAGGAAAATTTGCCCTGGAATTCTTATCCTTTTTTTTTTTTAAATAAAAACTGGACTCAAAATGTCTTAAATTAGGAAAGAATTCAGCATCAAATGTTTCTTTTTTGCCCTTATATGGATTTTTCTGAAAGCTCTGTCTAAAATACCATGTTCTTTCTATGTCATATTTATTGTGAACAAAGGCAACAGGATTCTGCCCTTGGATGCCTTTCAGGGGAAGAGACAGAACAAAACAACAAAACACTTTATGTTTCTTTTCAACGGCACAGATTTTTATCATGTTAGGGTCAGGGTTGAGTTCAAAATGTTGCTCATTTGGGAGTGAAGAATTTCTGTTTCTCAGATGATATGAAAAATCATAGAGTCAACAAAGTAGAGGAAAACATAGCTACTTTGCAATGATTGTAAATTGGAAAGCTGTACAGATTTCATTATATTTGAGTGGACATTTAAGCATGAATACTTATCTTTAATTCATCTCTAAACCCTAAAATGGAGGCCTATGACTCTGGCAGGCAGGATTTGTTTGGAAGCCTGACTTTCAACATAGACATCTCTGTTTACTGGGAGCCAGTATGGGATTCCCCCTCAGGGACATGGAAAGTGGCAGGAAGTGACCTTTCAATTGGGCCATTGTCTAAGGAAAAGTTCCAGTCATCTTTCCCCCAGCTTAGTTGGATTCACATAATCAACACATTTGTGCAGGAAGGAGGGAGCCCCAGTCAGGGCCAGTCCTCTCCAAACAGCCCTTCCTCATTGGTTATTCCCGTTTGCCTAGCATTTGTCTAGCTTTGGAAAATCTCTGTGATTCAGCACTTACATGAATGGTTGGTTATTCCTGTTCCCCAAATCATTCACTCAATTTGTAGCATAGCTAAGACTATTACTGTTATAAGGCAGAGCTATTTGTTATCTATGGCCTGTGCCATCTCTTAATCTATTCCTTAATTTTAATAACCATGTATCTTTTCTCCTAAGTAGAATGTATATTTCTGGAGGATATACATCATTCTTATAATTTTGAAATGTTTTTCTTTTTATTTTTAATTAAATTTTTAATTTTAATTCCAATATCGTGAACATACAGTGTTATATTAGTTTCCGGTGTACAATATAGTGTACACCTCCTTCACCTATTTCACCTGTTCCCTCTACTCCCCTCTATATGCTTTATTTTAAAGGAGTGTCCTCAGTTAAAATGATGTTTTTTTAACAAAGCATTTTTTACTTGAAGCATACTTCAGAATACATGGTTCTAAAAGATATATATAAAGCCTTCCATCCAAGAAAAGTAGAAGACACACTTCCTTGAAGTACACACAGAAGAATCCCCTGGTTAAACCACATAAAAAGACACATAACGAATATTTCAAATTTAAGAAGACTGAAATCATACCAAGTATATTTCCAGCCACAGTGGCATAAAACTAAGGGTCAACAATAAAACAGAGTTGGAAAGTCTGCAATGCAAATGTTAAATATTTAATGTAAATATTAAACAATACTCTACTGCACAAGCAGTGGGCCAAATAAGAAAGCAAATGGCAAATCAAAGTATGTCTCTATATGCCGTCTCATCTGAAATGGTTTTTAATTCAGAGCTTCATGCATAGTTGTCCCTCAGCAAATTAACAAATAAATTACATTGCAGTGTTAGTTATTATAATCAATGTCTTCTTTTTCCCTCTGCCTTATGCTCCAGGAGGCCTTTTAAGAGACTTGTCTTTGAAATGAGATCTGGTGTCAGTCTTGTGTCTTTACTTCTGGCATTAGCGCCATGATGTACCTTAGATATGCAGTCACATATCATGAAATGGAGAGACAAAAGTGAATGAATTAAGGTAGAGCCAGATCTGCTGGTCAAAATTATGAAGAAGGCAAGATTTATTTTGAGTATCTTCTACTTCTACCCAAGGTTGTTGACTCACTGTAGGTGGCCACTGCTTTACAAGTGTAAAGCCTTACTGTGTTTACTGAAATACTCACCAACATTAGGGGCACACCTCATCCAAAATTTTCCTTACCTGTCATTTGTCAAAATTTACTTGTACTATATTTCAAATGCCCTCTTATCTTGCTGTCTGCTAGGTGACAGTGCTTAGGAATGGTTGAATGAACTGAATGAATCTTTGTTAATGTAAGAACTAGCCAATATAGTAATTCTTCTCAAGAATCAAAATACCCTGGGGCACCTGGGTGGTTCAGTGGGTTAAGACCTCTGCCTTCGGCTCAGGTCATGATCCCATGGTCCTGGGATCGAGTCCCGCATCGAGCTCTCTGCTCAGCGGGGAGCCTGCTTCCCCCTTTCTTTCTGCCTGCCTCTCTGCCTACTTGTGATCTCTGTCTGTCAAATAAATAAATAAATAAATCTTAAAAAAAAAAAAAGAATCAAAATGCCTTAACTCTACTCCAGATCATATGTCAAAAAGGAAATACAAATGAAAACAACAATGGGAATACACACACTTATTAGAATGGCCAAAATCCAGAACACTGACAACACCAAATGCTGGTGAGGTTGTGGAGCAACAAGAACTCTCATTCGTTGTTTGTGGGAAAGCAAAATGGTGTAGTCATTGGAAGACAAGTTGTCAGTTTCTTCCAAAACTAAACATACTCCAACCATATGATCCAGCAATTGTGCTGCTTGATAATGTACCCCCAAAAGTTAAAAACTTACATCTATACAAAAACCTGCCCATGGAGGCTGGAAGCAATGAAGGTGTCCTTGAGTAGATAAATAAACTGTGGTTCATCCAGACAATAAGATACTATTCAGCACTAAAAAGAAATGAGCTGCCAATATCATTCCAGTGGAGGAAAATTAAGGGCATATTACTAAGTGAAAGAAGGTATTCTGAAAAGCTATATACTATATGACTAAAACTCTGACATTCTGTAAAAGGTAAAACTATGGAGACAGTAGAAAGATCAGTGTTTGCCAGGGGCTGGTGGGAGGGAATAGGGAGAGCACAGAAGAGTTTCAGGGCATTGAAACTACTCTGTATGATACTGTAATGGTAGATATAAGTCATTATGTATTTGTCCAAAACCACAGAATGTCGAGCTCCAAGAGTGAACCCTAACATAAGCTATGGACTTTGGGTAATTATAATGTGTCAGTGTAGGTTCATCAGTTATATCAAATGTGCCACTCTGGTGGGGGCTGTTGATAATGCTGGAGGCTTTGCAAGTGTGGGGGTATGGGGTATATAGGAAATCTCTGTACCCTCTGTTCCATATTGCTGAGAACCCAAACCTGCTCTGGAAAATGAAATCTATTAAAAAAGCTATGGGTGTGGTGCATGAACAATGAATCTTGGAACACTGAAAAAATAAAATAAAAATTTTAAAAAATGCCCTCAGTTTAAAGGCTCTTTAGGAGTCATGCTAAGTATATCAATTTGTTCCTAAAATCTCTTAAATGTATTCCTTCTTGGGACGCCTGGGTGGCTCAGTTGGTTAAGCGGCTGCCTTCGGCTCAGGTCATGATCTCAGCGTCTTGGGATCGAGTCCCACATCGGGCTCCTTGCTCGGCAGGGAGCCTGCTTCTCCCTCTGCCTCTGTCTGCCTGTGCTTTCTCTCTCTAACAAATAAATAAATAAAGTCTTTAAAAAAATGTATTCCTTCTTTTCTGTTTGCATGGTTGCTGTCCTGATTTTGGTAAAAGCTTCCAAATTTTTTTGGGGTTTTTTTTTTTTTTTGCCTTCTCTTCTCTCTCAGCAGCCCATCCTATATAATCTGTTGTCAAATTAATCTTCAAAACATCTCTTTTATCATGTCACTCTTTGGCTGAAATTGCCCTCCTTAACCTCCATTGTTTACATTGCCTGGATGGCAGACATAAACATGTAAGCCACCTTTTTCTCCTTCATGGAAGACATTAATAATCAATCATGCTTTGTTTCTCTAAGAGCCAGTGGCCTCAGAATTCTCAACACAGAGTTCTAATGAACGGCTGTCAATTGTTAAGAGATAGTTTTGATGAAGCTTCTTTGTCACACTTGGACTACAGCAAGAAATCCAGAGTGAAAAGCCCACGCCCAATGAAGTCAGTGTAAGCTGATCCCACTCTATCTTCCAGTGGATAAAGGTTTGAAATTTTTCCGCTCTGCTTTAGCAAAATTCAGAACCCAAATGTCTGGTAAACATGCTCTATTTTGCTCTGGGCCTCTGTCTGAGCTTACATAACATGGCCAAGGAAATACAGCTGACATTGTAGCAGCACTAAGATTTCTACCTGACTGTCTGCTGTCTAACCATGGGAACTTCATACTTTATCCTCAAGTACAGCCTTCTGCCCAGAAGATGCTCTCCCTCTCCCAAGACTAATTGACTAGCGCTTTTCAAATTTCAGTGAATAACATAAAATGTTGAAGGAAAGTGATAAATGTCATGATGCTTCAAAGGAAGAAATGTGGTTGGTTTATTATAAGTTATCAGATGATGCTCAGAGATTGGATTGGTATTTTATCAGTAGAAATATGAAGAAAGCTCAATGGACTGTAGGGGTATAGTAGAGAAGGGAAGAGAGAATCTTGGAGGATACAATATTGTAGTTCTGAGGAAAGTTAGGGGCAAGGGCTCCAAACCTAGAATAGGTTATCACAGAGGAAAAAAGGAAAAAGGAAAGATGGGTAGCCTGTTTTAAGTGAGAACATGCTAAAGAGAAGGCATAATGAGAAAATGAGTAATGTGAAATGACCTTCTCAGTTTAACTGAAAAGAATGTAGTTCATACCACACATCTTCAACACTAATAAAATTGCTGTTCCCTAAACTGTGTTTGCTGAGTGGCAGTGGCTAAGAAGCCAGAGTGAGCTAAGGAAAGGTTGAAAGCCACGAGCCTTCCCTTTGGTGGGAGAGAGCCTTTCAATTTTAATCTTTAGGCATTTGCATTTATGAGAGAAACTTGAGATGAACCAGCAGTTGTCAAATGAATGAGGGCTGGCTTCATCTTATGCCACAAACCCTCAAAGTCCTCCTGTATAGGATTTCCTGGAAACAGATCTTACTGGGGAGGAAAAGGTGAGGACATGCTGCTTCTTCTCAGTGCCCCATAGTTTTAATTGAGCCTCAAGTGAATTTCCTTAGAAGTCAATGTCTGCTCCATGTCCCAGAAGGGACAGGGGAAGTGTGTAAAACAAGATGAGAGGTGGGACCATTATTCCCAGAACTCTTCTGACTTCTTTTTAGACCCTGGTCAAGGATAGAGCTGTTTGTTGCAATAAAATATCCAGTAGCAGGAAGTTGAAAAGGAGGTTATACTAAAAAAAGACCCCCCAAAACAAAACAAAACAAAACAAAAATCCATGCTAATTTTAGCTCCATTCAAAACCTACGGGGAAAAAAAAATCAATGTTAACAAAATTAAGATTAATGGGCTGCTAAAATTCAACTCATTAGTTAACAACAATGTAGTGGTGAAGTTTGTGCTGGTTGGATTTAAAGAAAATTAAAACTATATCTTTGGGAATGCCCGTTCCCTTGCATTTGGCTTAATGATTATGGACTTTTCTACTAAGAGTACTGGTAGCCAAGGAGTGAGTCTAATAATCTCTTTCTAAGAGTTTACCCACTTCACTTGACATGGAAGGGGTCTTGTCAGGATATGTTGAGTGCTGAAGATCATGGTTATTACAGCTTAAAAGCTTTTGCAGATATTGATCTAGACATTAGAGTGACCCTCCTTGTGTAGATAAAATACTCCCAGAGACTTGAAGGAAGTATACCAGGAAAAGGCAAGCACTGAGAATTCTTTTCTTTTTGACAAATAGGGTACTCTTTCCTCCTTCCAGGAAGTGATGTGTTGAGGAGGCAGTTCTGGAAGCCCATAGGGTGGGGGGCCTCGTTGGGTGTGCTTGTGTATAAAGGTCTTGCCTTATACAGTATTCGCTATGCTAGAGGTGGGCATATGACAGGCTGGCCAGGGCAGAAGGGGTGATAATTGGAGAACATAATGAGAAGACTGAGCCTGTTTATAATGCTAAGCTGAGATAACACAGGCAGAAATTCCTAGCTCAAAGTCTGGCACAAAATAAGGAATAAAATGTTCATTTGGTGTTTGTATTGTTGTAATCACATTTATTTATTTTTGTTCATCTTTTAGAGTTGCTTTATTGCTTCATCAGGGAATTTGATTTTACCCTTCTTACTGGTGATCAATGCATCAGAAAAAATGACATTTTATTTCATGTAGTTCTTATAACTAACATTGGCATGCAAGAGCTCTGTGATTTCAGAAAAGAGTGGTAAACGTTTTTCTTTGAAAATTCTTTTAGAATTCTATGGAATGTAAATCTGGGTTTCCTTGAGTCTATTCCTCTGCCTGATATCTGGACAAGTGCCTTTAGAATCCTTTGGCTTAATAATGTTCGCGTGAAGAAACTTTTCTCCCAAGTCACAGAACTAATTAATGGCAGAGAAGGGATTAGGGGTCAGCTCTTTTGATTTCTGGGCCAATATTCCTTTCCTTAGTAGAAGATTAGAGATTTTTTATCTCTTGTCTAAGTCTTCTGAATAGCCTTCTGAAGCTATGTAAACTGTCAGCTGGATAAAACCTAAGTTTCCCAGAGGGGACACCTGTTCTTACAAGGTGGTGGGAGAGTGGTCGGTAGGATTGTGTTTTCATTGCAGTCTTTCCTGGCCCATTTGCTGACTGTCACAGTCTAGCCCAGAAGGATGGATGGGATTAATGGATCTATAACTAGTCCCTCCCTGGGCTGTCCATATAACCACAGGTGTGGTTTTCCTTTTACTGCAGATCAGCTACCAAGAGACTGCTCCAAGTGAAAACACATTCCCTTGATGCGTTAGGGAGAGGGCAGCTTAAGATTCCAGAGAGTAGAATCAGAGTTCTCTGAGTGGATTCTAACCGTACTTTTGTCCTTGCCCATCCTCAGTTGGACCACGCTTCTGAGACTGCTAAATGCAGGATGGGAAAGAAAGTATTTCCTACACTTACCCCCAGTGTATGTTTAGACATGTTTGGGAGGAGAGAGAGTGATGCTGATCTCATGAAATTTCTATGTATTAAGGAGAGATTGGAGGGTTTAGCTGGGAGAAAGTGAGGAATACATTAGTGGAGTAGGGGAAGAGAATAAATAAGAACTAGAGCTAAAAATAATTTCAGGTTGTTAATCATGATAAAGCTGATTAATTTAAAAGAAGTTAAAAGTGCAGATAAGATCCTGGGTAGCTACATTATCACAGAATCTTTCAGACCACAGTTTCCAGTCACTAGATGTTACCAGAAGAGTTAATTAGCCCAAACTGTGGCTGCTAGTTCTTTAGCTGTCTTCAACTTGAAGTTGGTTGTTTTTTTTTTTAATAAGTTTTAAAGCTAATTAGGATACACCTGGGATTCATGGCTAAAGTCAGTAGAAGTTTCCCCCGGGGATTACTTTTTATATACCAAAATTTAAAAAAAGGAAAAATGTCAGATGAAAAACAGAATCTTTTAGATTCACACACAGAAAAAACTGGCATAACCATTTCAACTCAGCAGACCACAAGGCCAAACAAGCTTTGGCTAGAATTGAATGCTGTGTGCTTCTGTTCAGAGAAGAGGATGCTTCCCAGATGTGTCTGGGGGACTACCTGCCTCACTCTTATTTATCGTTAGCTCTAACACAGGATGTGGTGCCGCTGGCTGGTAGTCTGGAAATGGCCTGTTTATTTTTACAGATCTGTAGAAGAGGCTCAATAGTTGTTAAAGGATGGAAGGGGGCAAAGCAGCTTGGAACTCACAACAAAAGGAAACCGGGACAAAAAATTTAGATAAAACAACTTGTGACCATGGGATCTGTTCCTTATATCTACTGAACACATACCAAATGGAGTTTCTAGTTTCAAAGAAAAGCCAGTTCTTCCTCCCCACATTGTGGCCCATGGTTGTTGAACACCCAGACACCTATTTATTTATTTATTTAAAGTTCAGGGAACCTTGGTATTCTTCCCAATGCTAGGACTGGTTCTTTCATGAGTTTCATAAAGAAGACAATCTTCTCCCAGAGCTGCATAGGCTAGTGTTTCCCTGTTTCTACCAGACCTTCTGGATAACGTTCCTCACATTAAAGCCCTGTAACAGGCTGGAGAAAGAGGTTTCTCCAAATACTCAGTGGGGACAGTGTTACTGCTCACTTCCTGCTTCTGTTGAAAAGTTACCCTGCAGGTGACAATCTCCTGAGAAGAGATATGCCTGAGGTTAGTCTAAACCCTCCATGGAACTTCCTGTCTGCTATCTCCAAGACGCAAAAGCTGATTTCCAGTTGAATACTCTTGAACACTAAAACTTGCATACTGTCAATTACTAATTTTGTCTAACAGAGTCAGGGGCTGAGGAAACTTGGGAGAAATATTTTATGTTTTTCCTATATTCAGGAAATGAATAAACAAATAAGCTCTAATGCCCAACACCTAAAGAAACATAAAATGAAGAACACCGATGGGCACAGAGAGCTAAGAATTAAGGCTTATGAGTGACAGAGCTTGTGAGTGACAGAATCAGAACTTGGGTCTCTTCTAGTTTCATGGTCTTCCCACACCCCCATGAGGTGCCACGTGGCCTCCCATGTTGCCATGCGATAGTCAGGAAGGAAAAACCCTAGGCAGTGTGGGATGGTAGTGTACTGTTGAAAAGCTTTGCCTTGTGTAAGCACGTTCGGCTTATATATAGTTGACTTTCTCCAAGGGTGAGTTTGGGGGAGGCTGGGGTGTATTTATCAGCTCTGTCTTTTCCTCCCTTGCCTTTCCGTCCCCAGAAGCAGGGCATGTGGTCGCTCCCTGGCACAGGGAATGCTTGGATATGGGGGACCACCCAGGCTGCACACCCGTGACCACTGCAGAAGTCACCACAGCAGTGGCCAGGAGAATGGGCTGGCTTTGAAGTTCAGGGATGGGAGGACCAGGGCTATTTCTGGTTTGGCCTGAGGTAGCTCACACTTTGTGTAACCCTGCCCCCAGTATCTGCAAATAGGGAGACACCATGCTCCATTGATTACATCAAAAGAAATTAAAAAAAAAAACCCTGCAAGTCACAAAAAATAATCTTTCGTGAGGGTGTATAGCAGTTCTGCTGTTGGTGGAGGTGATGGTGGCAGAGGGTAGGGAGTTAGTCAAATTGATTGCGTGTTTGTGAATATTAGAGCTCTGTACCACCTGAAGGTGAGCAATTTATTTCCCAGTCTGACACCTCAGTCTTCACTGGCCAGTCTTCACATGATGCAGCAATGGAAAGCTTTCTACATTTCCCAAAGTGAGTCCGGAAATCTGCCTCAAAGTGTAGCTAAATGACACTGTGTGGACCTGTGGCAGTTTTTTTTTTTTTTTAAGATTTTATTTATTTATTTGGCAGACAGAGATCACAAGCAGGCAGAGAAGCAGACAGAGAGAGAGGAGGAAGCAGGCTCCCTGCTGAGCAGAGAGCCCGATGCGGAGCTCGATCCCAGGACCCTGGGATCATGACTTGAGCCGAAGGCAAAGGCTTTAACCCACTGAGCCACCCAGGCACCCCAGACCTGGGGCAATTTTAATGTAATTGACAGGATCAAGTTCCCACCATTTGCTAACCCTGTGACCCTGGGAAAGTCCTAACCTCCCTGCCTTAATTCCGTATCTGTAAAATGGAGCTAATGCTGCCTACATCAGCGGTTCTTGTGAGGATTAAATGACATATTGTGTGTAAAGTCCTCAACATGTTGACTAGCTCATACAACTAATCAAGAAATGCTTATTCTTATTACTTGTTAGGCAGGTGGCTTTATTATTATATGAAGCTTTTTTGTGAGAGTGGCTCTTAAAATGTGGAAGTCATTGGAAGTCCAGCCAAGCTTGAGACCGACCAAAGGGATATGGTTTGGCTCCATCATCTAAGCTCTGAGCCAAGCCGTCAAAAAGGATTGAACACATATTAGAAGAAAAAATATATTAAGTGATGAGGTGGGTGTGACTGAGACCATAAAGAATCAATGCCACAATATTATTATTGGTTTGGCTCTTCATCATCTATAAACATTGAGCCTGGTTTGAGTGGTTCGGTTTCAGACTCATTGACAGATTCTTCATTTTACTTTTAAATTATTATTATTATTTTTTTTAAGATTTTATTTATTCATTAGTTAGAGAGCGAGCACAGGCAGACAGAGAGGCAGGCAGAGGCGGAGGGAGAAGCAGGCTCCCTGCCGAGCAAGGAGCCCGATGTGGGACTCGATCCCAGGATGCTGGGATCATGACCTGAGCCGAAGGCAGCCGCTCAACCAACTGAGCCACCCAGGCGTCCCTTCATTTTACTTTTAAACTCTTGGGCATATTAGGGAAAAGATTTATACATTTTTGTGCTCTATTTTAAGGTATCACTATGCATGGCTCATGCATACGTCTCTATCTTTGTCTTGTATTTGTAAAGCATGGCCAGGTTTTTGATCTAATAAGCATTGTGCTTTTCACACCAGATTCAGTTTGAGACTGAAGTAGATGACAAGTAATGAAGTGATTTGGTTTATCACTTTGTATCAGGAGCCTAGAGAGTGGAAGCATTGCCCCTATTCTTCTGCTCCCAGGATCTGTGCTCCACGAGGTTAGAGGTGACCATGAGCAAAGATGTCTTCTTCCTCATTTGGGTTAAGACACATGATACTCCCATGAAAGAAATCCCAAAACATTCCTTTGGGAAGAAGCATTGTGTTTGTGTTACTTAGAATGTGGACCTCTTCCAGGGCTATGCCTGTCTTCTTTGCACCAATAAGTCAGAAGCCAGTTAGGAAAAAGAGAAGTAACAATGATCTAGACCTTGTAGGAAACGGGAGGTGGTGTCTCTGATGAATAATGCAATCTAACAGGTTGGAGAGGGGAAAGAAAATGAAGGCTTAGTAGCACATTGAGAAATTTTGGAGGGAAAAAAGGTATAGGAATATTTCCCTAGAATAGTTTTCTTTTTAATATCTTCAGTCAAATTTCTCTAGTCTTTACTGCATATCCTTTGCTATTCAGAGGGTTTATATCTTATGTCTGTGAATTGATTTTTGTGAAGGCAACATCTATTTATATTTGTGTTTGTTCAATGCCTAAGTTCAGTATCTGGTACTTAACTTTGTAATAACTTACTGGCATGAGAACTTCTTGACTAATTACGAATAAGTACTCTCTGAGTTATTGCAGGAATCTGTTAATACCCTGCCCTTCCATCCTTGAATTCCAAACAGACTGAAATAATTCAGGTGTGCACAATTCTTTGTTTCTTCAATTCGTGCTTCTCAACATGCTTTAAAATCATTCTTTATAAGCATAAAGCTTATCTAACCATCTTTTTCCTTTCGTAAGATTTACAGTTTTCTTCGAATCTTTTTTTTTTAGAGGTGATTTAACATATAAGGTAACTTGTAAGTATCAGGCCAACTCATTTGTCTTGTTTCAGTTTAGACAGATGCTAGCACCAAGTTCTTTTGCTGCCAAAGCATAGATTTCATGCTGTTCATAGTCGTTCCTACCAAGGGGACAATATGCACTCAATTGCCAACACTCCACTGGGACTCTGACAAAGGAATTTTATTGTGCCCACTTTTAGTTGGATTCAGTGAAACCCTTGCCAAGGCATGGCAGTGGCTACTGCTCATGCCCCAGAATTGCTGTGTGGTCAGGTCCGGGCTTTTTTCTTAATACTCTCTGGATCAGACTTTCTTGTGGGTTTGTGTGTGGGAGGCAAGGCAGACACTGTGTGTCAAGGACAGGCCCTCAGCCTCTTGTATAGGGAAATTACTGCCACATGAAAGTAGGGCAAGAAGCCAGGGGCTGTCCCGAAGTCTTTGCCTTTGGATAATTTGTCTCCTCTCCTGTGAACAAGAGCGCTTATGCTGGGGCTAGAGAACTGTGTTCCGGAACAGGAGCTCCCTACAGCCAGCCTCTCACGAGTTGAAATCCAAATATCTTTGGATGCCACATTGTCGTGTATTGTAACCAGATTGCCTAGAGGAATTCAACCATTGAAAAGGTTGCCTAGCATAGCTGTGTGTTTAAGGTTACCAAACTAAGCTAGGAGTAAATGTTTCCATCAAATCTAATCATCCCTTCTTGGGCACAAAGAATCATCTTAGTAGGAATTGTAGCTAATACTACGAATTCAGTGTGAATTGAAAAGAACTCAGAAATGGTTGTGAGTGTCCTTCAAAGGATGGCAAAAGTATAAATTTATGTCAAAAATACCCCATGCATGTTGTGAAGACTGACCAAATCAGAAATCTTTGATTCTACTTTTTTTTTAAAGATTTTATTTATTTATTGGACAGAGAGAGATCACAAGTAGGCAGAGAGGCAGGCAGAGAGAGAGAGAGAGAGAAGCAGGCTCCCCGCCGAGCAGAGATCCTGATGCACGACTCCATCCCAGGACCCCGAGATCATGACCTGAGCCGAAGGCAGCGGCTTAACCCATTGAGCCACCCAGGCACCCCTTTGATTCTACTTTTAAACTCACTATTTATATATTAAAGTAATCACCTCTTTAGTTGAAAATCACAACTTTTAGTTTGGGAATTTAAGAGTCTTCTGATGAAAGTGAAAAGAATCTCTTTAGCAATCAGGCAGGGTGTCTGGGCGGCTCAGTTGCTTAAGCATTTGAGTCTTGATTTCGGCTCAGGTTATGATCTCAGGGTCATGGGATTGAGTCCTTTGGACTCTGGCTCAGGGAGGATTCTGCCTGAGATTCTCTCCCACTGCCCCACTCCCCAGTAGTGTGTGTGAAGGCTCACTCTCTGGTCCTCTCTCTCTCAAATAAAGAAATAAATAAATCTTAAAAAAAAAAAAAAAGGAAAAGAAATCAGGCAGTTCTCATTGTCTTTGTGACCAACGCTTCCATCCTTAGGTGATTTGATGTTAAGAAGATAAAGGAGCAACAATAATGAGAAAGACTGCATTACTAGAAGCATCTTGAAATTAAGAGGGAGCTGTGTAGAAGAGTTCTGCTGTTAGTAGAGAATAATTTCCTCTGCCTTTGCATTATTCATCTCATGTAAATTTTGAGAAAGTTCATCACTGTGATTATTATTTCATTTACTACATTTTATATGTTTATAGCACAATTTCCACAGTAGGATCTTTTTTCTTTCCAGATTAACATAAATGTGTGTATTCTGGATGGAAAAGGGAACCTTTGTAGAAGCGGGTACTTGACACACAGCACCCTAGCTCACTGCATTCAGAACTTACTGCAATATGCCATCTCTACCATGAGGTCTAGATGTGGGCTTTTTAGGCCCAATATCTATACCATGTTCTTACTTATATACCTACGACAGTTAATACCAACTGCAAACACCAGGTAGCATACAGATGGTTTAATATATTCACAACTACCCTGTGAGATGGGAATATTAACCCTAAATTTTGTGCCTGAGATTCCTGGGTTTGTTGACTTCCTCAAATCTACACAACTACTAGAATGGAAGGGCCAGGATTCCAAACCAGGGTTCTCTGATGGGAGAGTCTGTGTTCTTTTTACAGTCACACTCAATGCAGGGAAGTCAGCTTCCTTGAAAGAAATTCTAGACTTAGAAGCAACCAAAATGAGATTAGGCCTAGTTAGGATGACTTTCTGTGACAGTATCCTGAAACTGCTTTGTGGACCGCCTTGGAACTCTCTTGGCTGGGTTGGTTTTATAGATTCACTTAACTTCAGCATTGGGAAGAGGCTTCAAAGTCATCCAGTGCAACTGCCAGGAGACCATCTAGCCTGTGCTTGATGCTGTCTAGGTTCTCTTGAGGCAGGCTCGTCCATTCTTTCTTGGGACAGCACAAACTCATAGGAAGCTCTTTATCTTCGGCCAGAATAAGCTGCAGAATAAACCTACTCCATCTTCTGCATAACAGTCATTCAAATATTTGAAAGGAGTTCCAAATTCCCTCTATTTTTGTTTTTTTCTGAGCAGTCCCAGTGCTTTCAACTGCACTCTGTAGAATATGGTTGTATTTCTTTTTTGACCCTATATTCTCTTCTGTGAATACTGTGCAGTCTTATAAGGTAGCATTAAGAACTAAGCACCACGGCATCAGGACTGATTTAAACAGCGCAGACTGGATTAGGACTGTCATCTAGGAATTTTACATTTGTCAGCCACACAAAGTATTGTGATTTAATTCTAGCTGAGCCTCCTTCACAATATCTCTTCATCCCAAGAGATGTGGGTCTTAGCCTCCATCCAAACTCAAGAATTCTGAAATCTTGTCACAGCTTCAGAAAGGAATCCTTAGAAAAGAGGGTCAGGGGCGCCTGAGTGGCTCAACGGGTTAAAGCCTCTGCCTTCGGCTCAGGTCGTGATCTCAGGGTCCTGGGATCGAGCCCCACATCGGGCTCTCTGCTCAGCAGGGAGCCTGCTTCCCCTTTTCTCTCTCTCTCTGCCTGCCTCTCTGCCTGCTTGTGATCTCTCTCTGTCAAATAAATAAATAAAATCTTTAAAAAAAAAAAAAGAAAGAAAAGAGGGTCAAAGGGCATATGTTGGTTTCCAGGAAAATAAGCAAGGAGATGGAAAGGCCATTGTTAGCATGGTAGGTATTTGTCATGTACTCTGACTCTCTAAACTTGTGCCGGAGTCTTCATGGCGGTAAGTTGTGGAGTGACAGGTCAGAAGTAATTGAATAGAAATTGCATATTCTCTAATGTCTGAGAGATACTACGAGACAGAAGGCAGTGCTTCTTCTAACAGGCTGTGATTCCAATGTAAGAGTCAGCGATTTTGCTCCTCTGTTAGTTCTTGCAGTACTCTGGGACATAATTCACCATGGCCAGGGTGGTTTGCTGTACGCAGGAGTCATCCATCTAACGTGCCATGGCCATAGGTATGGGAGGATCTAGGGTGAAGCTGAGAGGATAATATCCTGCTGATTCATACTCAGAAGGTGGGGAATATATTATCTGTGTCTCTTAGTGCAGATGTGTGGGTATTATTGACACACAATGAATTTTCTGTTTGTTTTGTGAATATGTGAGATGATACAGAATGATTTTCAAAAGTGTAAGTTGAATACACAAATAGTATATTATGTTCCATTTTAATTGGTAGATAGGTATAAAATTTGTATGAAAATATAATCAGATATTTATTTGTTGAATTCAGTTTAGATAATCCTAATAGACAGCTATAGGATATTCTGTGCTCTCTGACTCAGATTTGAATTAGTGACCTAGTTTGTAAAACCCCCTGTTCCATGTTCATCAAGCATATCATTGTATTTAAATTTCTAGTACATTTAAAGGTAAAACAAATCATATTTTCATTTTAAAGGATTGTTTCAATCTTATATGATAGCACATATTTCAACAATTTAAGAATAAGTGGAAGAAAAATCTTAAAAGTAAAGGGCTTTAAGACATCTGAATATGAGAGGTAAACATTTTCTCATCTGCCTTTGTGTGTGTGTGTGTGTGTGTGTGTGTGTGTGTGTGTAAACTTGATCTCCTCAAAGCTGTGTTTAGAAATGAGATAGGATAGGAAGGCATAGAAGCACCTGTGTTGCACTGACAAATTTCAACAGGCATTTTATGTGAGGGTGAAATCATTGGGCCTATTAAAAAAATTGATATGTTTCTATCCTTAAAAAAGCCTGCAATGTTTCCATATCTGGACTTTCCAAAAATGGCCATATTTCCTACCTTCTCAATGTAAATCAAACTCATATATTCTGTGCACAAGCACCCATGCACAGAAAAATTCTGAAAGAGAAAATTCTTGAAAGACACAGAACAAAGAAAGAGAAGAGGATTCCTTTAACCTTAAAGCTGTAATTTATTAAGTGTCTTTAGAATTCATGTAAGGGGCCTCTCTCTTTTTTTCTTCTCTTGTAGGTCTCTAAGTCCACTGATGACAAGAAAATCTTCAGTGGTTCCAGAGACAAGCTGCTGGAAATCCTACACATTTATCTTCCAGAAGGAAGTGAGCTGATTAGGATAGAGGTCCCTTCAGAAAGAACCTCCCCCAAAACTTTAAAGGACTCCAAATTAAGCCATGTCCATTTCTGGGACCCTAAAGTGGCTCATGAAATTCAGGGACCACTTGCTTAATGTTAGGTGATTTCAAAAGCCTTAAGATTCTAAGAGAGAGTGAAGATGGGGAAGGTGAGTGTGAATAAATTGTGAGAATCTATCAAATAACAGGATGTCTCTTTAATTCCAAGCATCATGTTCTATCTCACTTTGTATCTTTCAATTAAAAAAAGGAAAATGTGTCTTCCTTAAAAACGTATTTTTTCCTCTATTAATATTCAGTACCTAATATATGAATACAGATCCATCATTCTTTAGCTCTAGGTAGATCACAACCTAATTTACAAATTCAAAAGCATAAGTCAGATCAACTCAATTGCTCAAGGCCATGTATTTGCAAGCTAAGAGCATTCATTGAACATTTCCTGTCCTTGGACTGGTGTACTGGGCAATGCTGCTTTTCTCTAAGAATTCGTTCATCTTTTGGCTTTAACACAATTTTGCTTATCAGCTGAAAATGTTTAACCTATACCCACTCATGTAATATAAAGTATAAAATTAAATCAATGATCTAGAAAATTCAGGGTAAAGTAGCTTAAATCATTTTGCTCTTCCTAAAGATTTTGATTTCTTTTTAACCTGACCAAATAGGTAATTACTCAATAGCCTTAGCTCAAAAATATATCTGACAGGTTATTTTTATTTGTTTGGTTTTCAGAAATCATATTCATGCTTTCTACCCTCTGTAATTTTTAGCAAAATGAATCAAAGCCACTCTGTACCCAAAGATAACACCAGTGTTGTCTTTTTTTTTTTTTAAACATTGCAGGGCTTTACCTCAAGTGCTATGCAGTAAATTTACAGGGAAAGAAAAATTTTATTAAATTATAACTGAGAGGAGCTGATTTTTTTACATAGCAAACAAAAAATTCCTTCATGAAAGGCTATAAAACCCATATTATTTACCAGAGAGACCTTTCCTGTCTCCCAGGTAAACACTTACAGTGTGTAGACTTGTGTAAATACATATTTAGGAGTGGCTAAATATGGCGAAGTATTTTTAAAGGTGTATTTACAAAGCTGAATACATATATTGGCATTTTGGTATGTGTATGCATGCTGCTCTGCTGTCTATTCAAAATTCTAGCAGGACTCTGGTAGATACACCTTGGATATAGGGGCTGAATTTCAAAACATTCATTTTTAATCAAAATTACTAAGGACAGGTCCTTAAATCACTTCAAAAGAGTGAAAATTTTCAACTAAAGGAGTTCAGGTCTTTCTTGCCAGTTTGACTGGAGGAAAATTGTTTCAGAAAAGCAGGCATCATTCTCAGAAGCAAATCTTCCTTTCTGAACATCTTTGTGCGTAAAAGAACTATCATTTCACATTCAGCTCAGAATATTATTGAATACTTAAAGATAGACTCCATATGATGGATGGGTCAACCATGAAATTTAGTTAAGGGGAAAAATGTCATTAAGATATTTTAAAAATACTTTAAGCCCATTATTTTTACAATACTTTAAAACACCTGAAAACGTAAGTGATAAAATCTGCTTGTTGCTGATTCAATAGAGGGAAGCTCCCTATGATAACATAATTAACTCCATCTCGAGGATTCTGATGTCCATGTTCCTTCTTTGCTTCTTGGGAAACATGTTGTCTGTGAGGAAAAGAAGGTGCTAGTAACAGAGGTGGTAGGTACATGAAAGAGCACTACCTTTCCTTCTGTTGTGTGTAGCAACTCAGAATGAATAAGGATCCCATTTGTGTAAAAGCCTTTTTTAAGATAGAGAAGTTGATAGTCTAAATAACTCTAGAGTTTGGGCTATCTCAAGGGCCTTTGGCTAAGGAGTCTAAACAATGCTTCTATTTCATTTCTAATGCAGCACACAGCTATTTCTAAATGCTCTCAATATCCTGCCATGGAATAATTGAAAATCTTATTATGGTAAACCATATGGGGACAAAGATTATTCAATCAGTGAAATGATTTCTCCAAAAAAACTTGCAAAGGGCTGAGTTTTTTAACTTTACAGAAATAACATCATATGTGGATATTTTTCCCAAGGTACCAACAACACAGATTTTGGTTAAACCTGCAGGGTTCTAAAATTTTAAATTTAGAAAGAAAGAAAGAAAGAGAACTTTTATTTTATTTTTTTAAATTTTATTATTATTTTTTTTAGTGTGAAAACCCATTTTAAAATATTATGACAGTACTATAAGGCCTCTGGAATGTAGAAGCTTCTAATATATGTGCTGACACAATTTTAGCTTTAACTGTGAATGGGTGCACTCTACACATATTACTTATATGCCAGCATTTTAGACTTAGAAAACAAACTTTTCTGGCAAAAGACAATCCTTATTTCAGAATTTTTAAAAATATATGAGCAGGCACCAACACCTCTGCATTACAATTTTTATTAGTTTTATCCCATCCTTAATGTTATTCTGTGGCTAAGTATCTCATTTCCATGTAAACTTCCATTAGGAACACAAATTGCTGACACCACATCTACTGACAGAAATGCCACAACATAAATTACGCCAAGAAAATGCTGCTTTGGGTGGGGGGGCATGGCAGGGGGAACTAAGCTAGATAAAAAGCCACTGTGCTACTGCCCAGCCTGCAGCCCTGTCCCGCTGACCACTGATAAAATTTATCACAGGGCCACATACGGGAAGGCAGCTTAAAGAAGAGACATCTGTGGTAAAACATGTAACAGCAAAACAGCTAATGGAGCATTATTACTTTATTGGAAAGCAGTATCTCTGGATGCTTCACTTTTCTAGCTTTAGCAAGTGTATGAATTGTTCTTCTACATGCAAAAGAGCTGATATGAGTGAAAAAAATGGTTATTAGAACACTGAATGATGGCATTAGGCCTTTCCAGGACTCACTGGTTCACCACTCTGCCCAGTACACTTAACCAGCAAAGGAGTGAAGGAGTTTGAACAAAGTTAAAAACCAATCTGGATCTTAATTCCTTTTTTTTTTTTTTCTTAAGATTTTATTTACTTACTTGAGAGAAAGAGAAAGAGAGAGAGCACAAGCAGGGGGAGGCGAAGGAGAAGTCGACTTCCTGCTGACCAGGGAGTCTGATGCTGGGCTCAATTCCAGGACTCCTGGATCATGACCTGAGCCTGAGCCAAAGGCAGACACTTAACCAACTGAGCCACCCAGGTACCCCTTAATCTTCATTCTTAAAGGAATGTTGATCTACAATGCAAATGGTCTCATTGTAAAGAAGCAGTCTTGTAAATTCTGGCTAATCATTGTTATAATTCAGTCCTGGTGTTAGTAGAACGTAGAAATATCCAAATTCCACTAGTAAAAGGAATCTCATTTACCAAGATAGTTAAAAACTTTGTCGTTGGATGGGGCTTATTCTTTTGGGGTTTAAAAGAATAAGATTGGCATGCACTGGACAGTCACAGTTGGATAGCTAGAATGGTTCCAAAGCAAAATGAGTAGCTGGTGTGGCGCTTTAAATACCAGTGAAGTCGGCATTCAAAAGACCTGAGGGAGGGGGCACCTGGGTGGCTCAGTGGTTTAAGCCTCTGCCTTTGGCTCAGGTCATGATCTCAGGGTCCTGGAATCGAGCCCCGCATCCGGCTCTCTGCTCAGCGGGGAGCCTGCTTCTCCCCCTCACTTCTCTCTGCCTGCCTCTTTGCCTACTTGTGATGTAAAAAAAGAAAGACCTGAGGGAGGCCAGTTATAGCATTTGCTGCTGGAATGAGGGAGGGTGACGTCACCAAGATGGCGGCACGGATGGTCCCTGACTTCGCGCCTCCTCCCAAGAAGAACAAGTAATAACAACTATTTATGAACCAGGCACCACTGAGAGAATCCTAGAAGTTGGGGGTGAGCCTGAAGCACCTCCTGCACCACAGAAACCCCAACACACTGCATTAGAAAGGTAAGAGAAGCGGCTACCCAGTGACCGCAGTGCTCCTCCCGCAGGTAGGTGCGGCACCACGCTGAGAGGTCTCAGCTGAGCCACTGGGAAAACGACTAGCATAGCAGAGGATTTTGTTCTTATCGTTTTTGTTACCCATAAGCAGTGTCTTAAAACATGTGTAATTGGACATGCAAGGACCCGCTGTATTTTGCTCCTCCTGCACCACAGTTGTCTCTGCCTCTCAGCTTTGACCATTCCTACATGTGTTTTGAAGAAGTCAGGGATTTTGGATAGGCTGCCCTCAATTAGTGTGAGAGAAGCTGCATTGCTACCTAATGGGGCCATGCTATGCTAAATCTGATAATAACTGCAACGCACATTAGTAAGAGAGCAAAGTTTTCATCTTTTACTGTCAAATCTCAAGCAGGGAACCTCACATCAATCTTTTTTCTTTTTTGTCAATTGTTAATGCCATGTTTATATAACCCCTTTAGGTTGCTGCTTATGTATCTAGCCTCTACGGTTTCTTGGGTTAATATTTCATGTTTACTACTGGTAGTTTAAAGCAGTCCTTTTTATTTTTCCTAAATACATCTCATTCAAGCTGTAAGGGAAATTATTTTAATATCTAAACCACCAGGATTTGGTGACGAATAATAGCTACTGTTTATTGAATGCCTAATACATGCTAGGCACTGTTTAGGAGCTTTCTCTGTATTAACTCATTTAGTTCTCAAAAAACTCTAAGAGAATAATTATTATTTTCTTCATTTTATGAAAATGGAGTTTGACGTTTAGAGAAGTTGTTCCTTCATTCCAGTTCACACAACTGATAGATTGATTCACTGGAATATAGTGTTTTGGGTGTTATGTGTAGATGATGGATTTTTTTCAAGATTACAAACTTACAGACAGCATAAAATAGGCTGTTTTACTTTGTTTTTCATGGGCGCAGTAAATAGCCTATAGTATTATCCATAACAGTGTGTGGCGATATGGGCTATTTGTTGCCTTTTACTGTTAACAGAGGAACATCCATAAAGTCCCTTAACCTCTTTGGACCTCAAGTGCCTCAAATATGAAAAGTGATCTTTTAACAGTATGAACACAGAGGGATGGATCGTTTGGTCTCTACAGATTCTTTTCTGGGTTTGGGGATGCTTCTGACAAAATGACAAAGAATAAAAGTCCTATCAGTCAGGATACAGAGCTAAGCCACCCTAAATCTCTCTGTCTCTGACATTGGTCTTGCTACTGTAACCAACAATGTAATGTAGTTGGTTGAAAAAACAGGTGCTTTAAATAAATTGACAAAGTAAGCTAGAAGAAAAGGTAAATAGATAATGAGCCATTACGAAGGCATTAGCATCAGCTGATTCTGAAGTCTTAGTGTGCTCACTAAGTGTCTTCAAGAGTCTCTGTTTAGAAAATGGAAGAAGATATTGATAGAACATTTAGCTTCTTTGAGCCCAAGTGGATTATTAATTGTCATTACTGAGTGAGGAACGTAGACTTCAGGGTACCTGATTCTAGTTGCATATACCGTTTCTGGAAGAAAAAAAAGGAGAAACTTCATGCCAACTTTTATTACAAAAACTAAAGCTAATTTAGGATATTGCAGAAAGGTTCTGATAGATAAGATTGATGGTTATTACTGAGAAAGCAAAAAGGAGATTGCTCCTTCACTAACATAAGAGGGAGATGAGACTAGGAGGCAAGAAAGCTAGACAGCAATTCCTCTTTTATCAAGATTAACATGGAAACTTGTTTTCTCAATTCTCCTCTTTATTGTATTCTTTTATACTCCTTGTAACTTGGCCTGAGACCCAGGGCTTCAGTCTTTTATCAGCCAGAAGAGAAAGGGAATTGGGAACAGAATGGAAACAAATATGTTCAGTGAGGATTCCTGTTTCTAGAATGGCAATGGTGTGGGAGGTCGTTTTTATCTGGTCCTAGTAATAACCCTTGGAATAAAGGAAGAGCAGTACAAGTGAATTTTTTGTGTTGTGGATAGTGAGAGTTCATACAAGGCAGATATCTACTGGGTAATTGTGTTTGAATCTAATGGTAATTGTCTGAATCAAAGGATTTATGTACAGCTCACACTGGATCACATAATCACAGTGACAGTTATGTGTATTTCACATTATGAGGGGACATGTTAGGACAAATAGGAAGGAGGGGAGAAGTGGTTAAAAATAAAGAAGAAAGTACAAAAAACACTTAGTAGTAGAAAAATAAAAAGAGATCACAGAGGTGTTTCCTAGTTATTATGTTAGTACTTTTCTATTACTTCATGGCTTTCTTTCTTTCTTTAGACCAAATCTTGTGAGTATGCCAGTTAAACTACACTCTGGAAATAGAAAGCAGGAAAGCCTTCTTTTCTCCTAGCCTGCCTCCCACACTTTTAATATTCTGTGAATTTGACCCATTTATCACCTGGAAGGTATGGTTTCTTATTGGGAAACTTACAGAGTCTTATGTAAGCAAACCACAGTCAGCATAGGGGAGCCCTCACATCATCAGTCTCACTCTTCCTTTAATTTAGGAAAGATAACCTTTGAAAATCCGGTGTCTAATGCTAAAATAAGGCCTGTGGCCAAGCACAGGGCTACAACCGCTAAGGTGTCTCTTGTCAGTGGAGGAGGGCATTGTAACCTCTTTCTGAGGTGGCAGGATAGACTTTATGTTTAGTAGAACAGTGAGGTTTGGAGGAGTTCCTCAGGAATCTCAGGGTTGTCCTAGGGACAATGTAACCTCATTTTGACATGGCCAATGTAACATATTAGAATATTGGAAACAAACTTATTTTGTTCCAAAATCTTGGCTCATCTAAGTCGTATTATGCCTTTTGTGGTTAAAACCAAATGATTGTCTTTCCCAATTTCATGTTAGTTGTGTTCAGCATCACTTCAAGTCTTCGTTTGGAGGGGGGACAATTGAGTGTCTTTGGCTAGTCAACCTGGCAATAAAGTTCATGAAACTATCACTGGGAAATTCCATTATGGAAAATAAGCAGTTTGGCCAAAGAAAAATCTTGAGGCAACCATACAAACTATTGGTTTTCTTTTCCGGATATGATTTTTTTTTTTTAATTAAGAAACAGAAAACAGACTACCAAATTTTGAATATTGTAATTGAATGATGGTTTCCTAAACTTTCCAAAAACTTCTGGCCTCTCATAATTTAAATAATTTTACTTAAGTATCTTTTTTTTTTTAACCCCAGAGATCACTCTGTTCCTAAATCTGGTTTAAAAGAGATTTTCTAATTATAATTATGCTCTCAGTCATACCATGTTAAAACTTACTTATACTAGAGTAGTAAATGCTGCAAATAGCAAATACTTTAATGTGGTTTCTCATCAGACAATGGCTTATAATAAGATGCTAGCAGATGATGAATGTGGCTATGCAATATTACCCAAATATTTGGAAATGAAAAGAAAATTATGGAGGAATTTCTTCACTTCCACACAAATCAGTGGCATTTCATCCATATTAAGAAATTTCAACCTTGTGACAATTTATCATTTAACTAATTTCCTATGGTGGCATAAATTGACCAAATGGGTCCTGGCTTCATAAAGATATTTCTGGAAAGACAACACTCTAAGCAGACAATGCATACACGTAATAGGTACTTCATAAAGACATACTAACAATTAAAACTCATTGTTCAAGATTCCAGTTATTTTGATGGATCCATTGGGAGAACTTTGTTGGAATGATTTTTGGAGTAGCTCCAGGCAGGGTTTCACTTGTTTTAGGTTTAAGAAGCAACAATAGTGTACTGTTTTTGAAACTCATGGAGATGGTACATTGGAAAAAAAAAATTTTCAGGTTGTTATCACTGCCACTTGAACACATTGGATTTTTAAAAGCATTTCTCCACAAGCCATTTGTTATCTCAAGAGTCAGTGTGCAATTTGGGTAGTATTCACCACATAGTTTGAACCTGATAAACAGAGACAATCTGCCCAGACAAAACTATCTTTGAAAATCAGTGATATTGCTAGAAGGAGTTATCTGCACTTCCAATCTATATTCCTTCACCTCCCACTCAAGTCCTCAACCAATTTCAATTTCTGGCTCTACTACTTCCTAGCTGTGTAACCTTGGAAAAATTTTCTCTTCTTTTGTGTCTCTATTTCTCATCTTGATAAAAGCATACTAATAGTACCTACTAGATGATGTTGCTATGATAATTGAATGAGTTTGTGTAAAGACATATATATGTGTCTATGTATATATATACATACATTTTTTTTTAATATATGCTAATAGTCTATCTTCTTTGTCACCAAACAATCTCTGCAAGGAGAATAGACACCTCTTAAATCCTTGCCTTGCTTGACTTCTCTCTCTCTCACTTTTTTTTTTGCCTTGCTTGATATCTCAACCATATTGGACACTTTTGAGCACTTCCTCTTTCTCTTCTCACTCTCCTTGTTTCCATCAAGTTTTCTCTGCAATCTCTTCTATAGTCCTTTTTGAGTGCTCCTTTTCTTCTCATTCCCTAAATGTTAGGCTTTGTCAGGGCTCAGCCTTCGTCACTTAGCTCTTTTGGTCTATCCATTTCCCTTGGCTAATCTTACTTGGTTTTAGGATTTGAGTTATTACAGAACCTATAATCTGATTACTTACAAATTTCTGTTTCTAGCCTAGACCTCAGTAGTGAGCATCAGACTTTTATATCCACCAGCCTACTAGGCATCCCTTATGAACTTCACACTCAACATGTTGAAAATTGGACTTGTTATTTCCCTGTCTCAGGTGCCCCCCACACACCTTCCAGCCCTTAAATGGTACCATCCTTTACCCAGCTGCTCATTAAACTTGAGGGTTATGTTTGTTTCTTTCATTCTTCCCCCTGCTCACCAAATATGTATGAGGTCTTATATATTTTTCATCTTAAATATTTCCTTAATCTTTATCTCAGCTGTCTGTCCTCTAATTTGCCTCTTGCCTGACCTACTACAACACTGTTACCATTGCTCTCCCTACCTCTAGTCTTGTCTTCAATTCTCTACTTAGAAGATGGTGGATGATTCTACAGAACAAATCTAACTAACTATGTTCTTCTTCAGCTTGAGAATACTCAGTTTCCTTGACATGCTGTATAAGGCTGTGTGTGAACAAGCCTTTGCTTATCTCCAATTTTCACACCTCAGTAGAATCCATGCCTTCCTACCTCTGGCATTTTGTACATGCTCTTTCTCTGCCTGAAACAGCAGAAATTGGGTTTTTCCCCAATTTCCCCACCCTTCTCTGTCTCAGTTGATAATTATACTTTAGGTCTTAGCTTAGATCTTATTTCTTCTAGGAAGCAAAACATTGATTCTTCCAAATAATTTCTCTTGACATTTCTCATAACCCGTTTACTTCTTAAAAAAATTATAACGTGTATTATATTGTTTTGCAATTGTTTGTTTACCTCTCTGCCTCTATTGGATTTAAATTCCAACAGGGCAAGGATCATGTCCGTATTTTTTTTTTTTTTAAAGACAATTACTTATTTGAGAGAGAGAGAGATAACAGAGGTGAGGGGCAAAGGGAGAGAGAGAGTCCCAATTAGACTCTACTCCAAGCTCAGAGCCCAACATGGGGCTCAATCCCATGATCCTGAGATCATGACCTGAGTTGAAACCAATAGTTGGATGATTAATCGACTGTGCTACTCAGGCGCCCTTCATGTCCATATTTTTCAAGGTTATATCCTTAACATGTAGCTTAATGTTGGTCATTTAGAATGCAAAGGATAAAAATATATAAGTGTATGTATAATAAGCTGTGACTTTCAAACAAGAATAGTGAGAAATGGGTCAAAGCTCATCATTTTGTTTTTTAAAAAAAGAGAAAATAAAGAATTTCATTAGAACATCAGTGTAAATAAACAAAGAGTAAACTAGGAGTAAAATTTTAAGGCCCAGAATTTTGTGACCTTGGGGTGGTGCCCCATTTGATGCCATTACAACATAATTTAATATGGTGTCAGTCTCAGTATAAGTGTCTAGGCATTGGGAAGCAATCCAAGTCTTGTCAGGTAATATTCATACATGTTGTATTTTGTTCAGCCAATTTATTTTAGTAAGTATAGGTCTAAAGCCTTCACATCATAGTTTAAGGGGAGAATTTTTCTCAGTTCTCTGACTTTTTCATATTAAGTTTTTTTTTTTTTGCATTGTGTGTCCTAATTTTTTTCAGCCTATGTTTTAAAATGATTATTCATCCTTTTTCCTACTACTTCACAAGGTAAAAACTCATTTATTTGAGAACCTCCCAACTCCATAATCTTTCATTTTCATTTAGACCAAGAGTTCTCAGATGATAGCTTTGAATTTGTAGTAGTATCATTCCATTTGATTGGCTTATTATTTTAGTTGGTCTTGTTCTCAGAACCCTCCCCCCATTTCTAACTACCAACAAATATATAATAGTGTCTTTCCTATAGCATTTTAAAAGATACTTAATTCAGTGACACCTTTACTGAGCTATTTATCTTCCCCTTCTATTGAACTAAGTTATTAAAGAAAACACACTATTGTTAACATAATATTTTCAAGAGAACTACTTAAAAAATGTTTATAAACTAAAATTTTCCTCACTTGTACA
Organism: Taxidea taxus jeffersonii; assembly: GCA_003697995.1. Classification (NCBI taxonomy): domain Eukaryota; kingdom Metazoa; phylum Chordata; class Mammalia; order Carnivora; family Mustelidae; genus Taxidea; species Taxidea taxus. The sequence continues at coordinate 54,353 of ML104117.1, forward strand.
GATGGTTTCACCCTCAAACTTTTCATTTACTTTTTTTTTAACCTTTTCATTTATTTTCAAAGACTTTTTTTTTTTTGGTCAGGTTTTTCACCTAAAAGTTATAATGGAAAATAAAGGATTTGGTCAGTTCTGCTAGATATATTCCATAATTTAAGAAAGAAATTTTATGGTGGTTGTGGACATAAAGCTTATATATAATCCTTGATATGTATACATATACATGTATACATATACACACACTCTGTATTTACTATTCATTTACTTGAGAGAGAGAGTGAACAAGAGAGAGAGCATGCATAAGGCAGGGAGGAGACAGAGGCAAAGGGAGAAGCCGATTTCCCACTAAGCAGGGAGTTCAACGTGGGGCTTGATCCCAGAATCCTGGGATCATGACATGAACTGAAGGCAGATGCTAAACCCTCTGAATAACCCAGGCACCCCTGTATTTACTATTCTTTATCTATACCATATTTATGGTACATGGTATACATACATAATGAATATTTATACTGTACATATGATATAAACTATAAATAGTATGAATGTACATATGTATATAGTATAGTAGCCCAGATTTATAAATACTGATTAACCAATATTCTTAATTAAATAGTGTAGTTCCTTTAGGAAAATTGGCAATAAAATAGTATCTGCAAAAGAAAAATTGTAATTTATATTATGTTTAGAGAACATGAAGCTGCTAAGTTCAGTATAGTAAAGAAACAGAATTTTCAGTTTAATGTATATTAAAATTTCTTTCCAATAAAAGAAAATGTACAATGAAAAGACATTGAATTATAAGCCTCCATCTCTATCCTGTATCGTGCTGCTTAAATACTGTTCTTAATTCACATAGTATTACTTGACATTTCTTGGGTATATCATATTTTTTGTAGCTCAATAGCTTTGTAAATGAGGGTTTTGTTACCTGATGAACTCTTATTCATACCCCAAGATTTTCTTTCAGTGTCCTTTAATTTGTGAAGTGATACCTTTGGCTCCCATAATTCTTTGCACACACCTGTATTATTTCCTTACCGCATTGTGTTGCTTTCCTAGTTTGCTTTTCTGTCTTTCCCACTAAGGCCAATGTACTGTTAGGTACTATAGGCAGAGAACCTGGGTAAAAATGTCTGGGACTCGGGAGAAAACATGTATTGGCTATAAATCATGAAAAATTAATGACTATTAAAATGCCCGTAAAAATAATCTCAAGCAAATGTAACACAACTCATATGTAGTTATGTGGTTATATTAAATGTGAGATGTGAATGCATTTTAATGTTTTATATGAGGTTAGGTGGATTTAGAAAACTCTGAATGATTAGAGCCTGAGAAGGTCTTAAGTTGGCTCTCTTGGCCCCATTTACATTTGGAGAGAAAGAATTTTGTTTTACTCACTTTTATGATTCCAAAGGCCAGTGGCAGTGACTAGTATATAGCATATACCTAAATACCAGTGATGAATTTTCTGAAAATTCATTGTAAGCAGTCTCTAAGTATTACCTGGTTGAATAAAAGTCTATGTTAAATGCATATTGTCCAAGAGACAGTGTATCGTAGTGTTTAAGAACATGACACTGAAGTTCCCCAAACCTGGATTTGAATTGTGGTTCTGTCACTTACTAGAGGAGCGGTTTAGGGTGAATCCTGTATCTCTCCAAACATAAATTGTGCCCCCATCAGGGGTGATAATAGTAGTAACTGTCTCTTTGGATTTTCACAAGAATTAAGTGAGATGACATCTATTGAACACTTAGCATGGTGCACGGCATCAGAAAAAGTTCTAGTAAAAATTGAATTGTTATTACTATAAGCTAAGCAAAAGTAGCTTTAACATAAATGACTACATCTATCATATTTAAATCTTTAAATAATTTTCACTCTTGTTAGCTCAATTTCAGTAGAGTAGACATAAAAGAGGTCACAACAATTTTCTCTAAATTCTCCATTCTTACAAGCAACAGATTGTAAAAAATGCTGGAAAAAGTCAGATTTTGAGGCTCTATGTAAATTTAAAAAAAGGGGTGGGTGATAAAAGCTTTCTTATTCTCAAGATAACATGCATGAAAACAATTTGTGATTCAGGATAGCAATACGGGTATGTCTTTAAGCCAACTAACTCTTTGCGACACATTGTCCTTGCTTTCTAAAGTAGGCCTCATCTCACTTTTAATGTGTGAAAGGAGAGATTATTCAACACAGTGGTAGACACATTTTTGTTCTCAAGAACACTGCGATATCATTAATCTTCTGGCATGCCTGCAAAGGCGGGTTATGTGAATGCTAGTCTTTTGCAAGGCTATAAATAAAGTTTAAAGAGAGAAAGAGACAGAAAGAAAAGATGTTTTCCTGAAGCTTCTATTGCCACAGTACGGACCACATTAAGGGTGCAATAACTTACCAGTAATAACACTTTTAAAATCCTCTTTATGGGTTTTCAACATCTGTCTAGAAAAATCCAGCCTAAAAATAGAATCTGATCTTGTAACACAGCTTTCTCAAATTGGGCTATCCTAAACACTCTCTTCATTGAATAGTCACATATGACTATTTTAGAGCCATATTTCTGGGAATAGCAATGCTTTATCATGTATATCACATGCTTAGCACTTCAGAAGATACGTTCATGTATTAGGGTGTGTGTGAAGTGGTTCCTCATGGATGGAAAAGCTTCAGTAAAAATAATTTTTTTTCCTTTTTTGCTTTTGAAATGTAAAGCAAAGAAAAAGGACATGCAAAGTATCCCTCATTTTTTATGTTCAGAATTTCATTCTATTTCTAGTCTAATAGACCCAAATTTCATCATTATCCATGTATAAAGGTTGAGTCACATTTGTTTTTATTTGAAAGCACTCAGGAATAATGCTTGCATGCTAACCATTGTTAGAGCATGCTTATGGATTATTATTACACATAATATGGACTTAATTTTCCATCAAATTGGAATAGCTGGTGGATATTTTTGGTTCTAGCAGAAACCATCTTTCTCATAGTTCTTCAGTGGCAAAACTCCTGCTGACTTCATGAGAAGATCAGGTACAAAGCAATTAGTATGCTATAGATTGTTGTTCCGAGCTGTTTTTAGTTCTAACCCATAGATCCTAAAAATAAAAAAATTAAAAAAATATTAAAAAAAAAACCCAACTGGCTTGTACTCTAGTTATGTCTTAACCTATACCCTTGGAAGATTTTTTTCATAATGTTTTGGAATTTGGGGTTTCCAAACAGCTTGTATGTGAGAAACCAAAGACACTACAATTAGAACCTTTTTGTTCTTCAGTTTGCAAGATATATGTGTTGCTAATTAAGAACCAACATCTTTGGGGCGCCTGGGTGGCTCAGTGGGTTAAGCCTCTGCCTTCAGCTCAGGTCATGATCCCAGGGTCCTGGGATTGAGCCCCACATTGGGCTCTCTGCTCGGAGCCTGCTTCCCTTCCTCTCTCTCTGCCTGCCTCTCTGCTTACTTGTGATCTCTGTCTGTCAAATAAATAAATAAAATCTTAAAATAAAAAAAGGAACCAACATCTTTGTCAGTTTTTCAGGTTTAGTAAAGTTTTAGATTTGGGACAGTTAGTGGGCACTGCACACCATAGCCAGGCTTCTCAAAGCTTTTTGCGATGCCCTCTGAATTTTAGAGGCCTCATCTGGGGTCTCGTGATGAGAGTCACTTCTCTACTGATCTCTGCATGTGGCTCCTCTCTCAAACAGCCCACATCTGGGAAGCTCATTACATTCTGTACAGATTAGTATGGAATAGGCAGTTTGAATTCTTCATCCAAGAAGTACACAAGTGGAGTTTCTATGCCATTTACTGAAAGAGCTAGAAAACAGACCTGGATCTTCTCTTTGAGACAGAAAGTAGAATCCGTAGGAGCCAGCTTGGCCTTTGGAAATCTGGTCTTGACTGCCATGAAGACAGCGATGTTAGTTAACTATATTTAGTAGGGTTTCAAAACTCACTGCAAATGTGGATTTAGGGAGTATATTGTATCCCTAATTGGCAGAAGAAAATGAGAAGGAAAGGAAAATAAAGGGAATAGTAATGAACATTTATGAAGTTCTGATTATACATGGTTAAATGCATAATTATTTCATTTATTACTTAAAATATTTTCATGAAGTATATGTTACTTTCCTTATTGGCTGGTAAGGAAAACACACTATTGAGGCAGCTTAGGTAACCGGTCTATGTCCTCACAATTACTAAGCAGTAGAGAGGATTTGAATCCAAATTGTTCCATTTCTAAAGTTCACATTTTTTTTTTAAATGTTTTCTAATGTTAGAGATTTTTTTTTAAAGATTTTTTTTTTTTTTTAAATTTCAGAGAGAGAGAGAGAGAGTATGAGAGGGGAGAAGGTCAGAGGGAGAAGCAGACTCCCTGTGTAGCTGGGAGCCCGATGCAGGACTCGATCCCGGTACTCTGGGATCATGACCCGAGCTGAAGGCAGTTGCTCAACCAACTGAGCCACCCAGGCGCCCCTAAAGTTCACATTTTTTTACGCAACAAGGTCAACAGGATTGGCCCTGGATCAAATGGTGAATGAAGCAGATTTCATTTGCTTTGTTCCTCCCTTCCCCTTCAATAAACTTCTGTCCATTTTGGCAGTTCCTATTCCTAGCCACTGTCTCATTCTCAAAGGTTTTTTTTTTTCCCATATCCTTTTCCAGTCCCAACAAAAATGTGAACTGAAAATGATATTAGCTAATTACACTTCTTTAATAGGTATCTTCATTTTGGTAGAAACCTAATACACTAAAATGCCTTTAAGACAATAAAGAATGTACTTCAGATACTCTGACTGCTGGAGAATGTTGGGGGACATATATGAGCTAAGGGGCTATCTTCTCAGAAGGTGGCATGAAGCCTGGCGAAACTCAGTGTTTCCCTCTTAAATATTTTTATACACATAAAATCAGACTAAAATGAACTCCAAGAGCAGATGTGAAGGCAAAATAATTTATATTACAACTTAAAGGGAGAAATGTGCTCAGGATGGAGCAGAATAACTCCTTTGCTTGGTCATTAGGGTGTTCCATCTGAACTGATAACATAAATCTTTAATTCTCCTCCCTCATTTCCACTTAATTGCATTCCACTGGCAAGACAGAGTGGCAAGACAAGGCATCAGAACAGTTACCTAGGATTACTTTTTTCTCACTGTCCTTGAATAGAGCTATATACTCAAGAAGCTGAGAACTGTTGGCCCATAATAGGATAGTTACAGGTCAGCTTGAGATGACCTCTTCTTTGCTGGTGATGATTCAGAGCTGGTGATTTTTTTTTTAAACTAATATTTGCAGATGTGGAATGTTAGGGAAGGGAATCTTAATGTAAACCTGGTTAGTTTTCAAGTGTGTAGAGAAAATAATGTCAAGAAGGAATAAAACAATTTTTAAAAACATAACATGGCAGAAAAAATTATTGTCCATATTCTCACTACTCTAGTACACCAATTGGTATGCTTCATAAATATTCAAACACTTTTTTTCCATGACTATTTAAGAACATAATTGTAATCATAACTCATATTTTAAAAGTTTGCTTTCTTTCTCTTCATATTATGACATAGTCATTTTCTATACTACTAAGCATTCTTTGTTATTTAGGCTGATTTTTTTTTCCAGAGAGGATGAGGCTCTCCATTTTTGAATGGCATAGATGATATTCTGTTGTACATCTAAATGTATGAATTACCTGCTTATAGGCATTGCATAAATGCTAATATAGTCCATCTACAGATTTTAAATGTTACTTAGTTATATAGAGGCTGCATTATAGCTCTCAGGGGATTGTTAAGATCATCACATTTTTAAGTGTATCACAATCCTGCCGTTTAATTTTACCTAAAATGTGGTTTATCAATATTAGTGTCTAGGAAGAACAAATACAATTGTCATAGAAGAAGTAAATAATCTTTGAGTTTAGATACTTTTTGAAGGTTGTTTAGATTCCTGCTATATGTATTTTCTGAGAATTTCTTTTACACTGAAGAATGTCATTGGGCTCTTTGCAGCTGTTGTGGCCTGGCTTTACCCCATTAAAGGCGATCTGTGGGAAGAGAAGGAGACAAATTGTGACACTGTCCCTTATCAAAGGACCACACAGTTGTTCGCCACTTTGACTCCATGATGGATAGTTATCTTGAGGTTTGACGGATGTAAGGCTGAAAGTTTAGAGGAAAACACAGCAGAAGCCCAGTAGCTCCTTGCTGTTGACACTTAACCTGATAACATGGGGTTAATCAATCTTCTCTGTTGTTTTTAGCTTCAATTTTCTTTTCTTCAAGCTTCATTTTTTCCCACCTCTTCAGACTGGTCTGCCCTCCCCCACCAAAAAAAGTCTGGATGGAGAAAAGACAAAAATAACCCTTTTCCACGTTATTGATTTCATCAAACAACCTTCTGTTATCCTCAGTGTATGTATTGGAGACAGAAAAACACATACTCATTTTATGTGCATAACATGCATCTATATTTGTTTCAGAGTTTTAACTTGAATGGTTAGAGAAGGAAATTAGATCTTGGTGATCAAAAGGTGAATAATAATCTTTATCTTGAAAAAAGACTTTGTCCTTAAAGTCTCTCTCTCTCTCTCTCTCT
>ML104118.1:0-60067 GCA_003697995.1 Taxidea taxus jeffersonii
CTTTGGGGCCCGGAAAAAAAAAAAAAAAGCCCTATGAGTAATCCAGAACGTACTCAACGTGCTCTCTCTTTTTTTTTTTTTAAAGAGGGTGTCGGATAAGACGAGGGAGAAGATAATTCCTATGAAGAGTTTTGCCTCGTTGATTGCTTCTTCTTCATCTCTACCCCCCTTTCCCTTCCCCTCCCATATCTTCGAGAAGACTAGAACTGTGACTTTGCCTCAATTCCTTTCCTTGCGATCCCCCCAGATCTACCACCACCCCTCGGCTCTTCCCCGAGTAAAATCGAGCTCTGGCGTTGTGTCCTCGCTGGCTCTCTACTGAGCCAGGATTGTTGTAAAAGCGAAGGAAGCAGAGATGAGGGGGCACGGAGGAGGCCCCATCTCCTTTCACTTCAGTTTCTTCATCCAGCTCAGCGCCTCCCCAAAGTACTTCACCTGAGTACCGCTACCCACTGCCACCCGTAGAGAAAAGGTCCCGTTTCCCACCCACTATGCACTCCCTGCTAGCTTTGGTCCCCTAGGTAATGCGGGAAGAAGTCCTCCTGATTGATCACATCTGAAGGTTAATAACACGCACGAGTGCTGCTCCAAACAAACGGGAAACCCGAGCACAGAGGCGGCCCCAGGGGGCGGGGGTGAGGGTGGGCAGCGGACCGTCCTTCCCTGCCCTGCCCTCTCTCCTCACTCTCCCGACGATTTTGCTCTTTTTAAGGATTCTCCCTTCGCGTTATTTAATCATATTTAATGAATTGCCGCGTTCGGAAAAGCCCTTCACAATAAGAAGGCGTTCACCGGAAAATTTCCACCAGGGGGCGCCAGGCACCCAGAGACCGTGAGGCCCTGTGCGGGCGGGGTCTACTCTCCCCTCCAGAGCTAACACCTGGAAGGGCTGTCTGGACTCTTACTCTCCCGTCTCTTCAAGCCACCCCTTAGCTAGCCTCCTCGCTAATGTCCTCCTCTTTCCTCTACCTGTTTCTTTTTCTTTAGGGAAAAAAAAAAAAAGTTGATCTTTGTGTGTGCTGGGTGATAACGTGTAACCAGAGATTCCTTCAGTCGTTTCCCAGTGATTTTCCCCCTGTTGTGATGCAGCAGGCAGGGGTTATTTATGGATATGTCTGCGGCCTTGCTGGTCCAACCGAAGCCGGTCCCTTCTTTCTGAATGTCTTATCTCCTTTCACCACGACACTGAGGACGCAGAAAAATCCTACTAATAACCGAAAATTTCCTAATAAGATCGAAGATTAAGCCTCGTGAAGATATAGTTCCATTAGGAAGAGGACTCGCGCTCTGAGGTTTGAAATAACCGCGTTGCCCTTGATACTAAAGAAAATACTGTCGTCCTCTCTCCACCTCACAATAAAAGCTCGGGCACTTTTTAAGGACACAGAAGCATCCTGAACGGCGGGCCGGTAGTCCACAGCAGCTCTGGGCGCCAGAGCTCCAGGCTGGGCAAGGTGGGCGTGCCCACTACATGAGAAGGAAAGATCCCTTCAAAACCTTGCACCGCTGGGCTTGAAATCTGCGGTTTATTCCGAAATAAGGCTCAATTCCACCACGCCCCCTCCTCAAGCCTTCCTAAATGAGATGGTTGCACCAATCAGAGAGCCCAGTGCCCGTGCTAAATCGTGGAAGACGCAAGGAGCAAGGAAACTGACGGGAGGAGGCAACAAATCCCGAGGCCCCTCAGGGTCCGTTGTTCCAGAAAGATGCCTGCTCGCTGTCTCTTCAACCCTCTCCCAAGACCTGAAATTCCCCGGAAAGGAAGATTCGTTTACTTTCACCTGTGGCTTGAGACTGAGAAATTTCCAGCCACTCCCTCTTCTGACTCCAGTGTCCAAAATGTTCACCCTAGCGTTTTAGCCGAGAAAACGATCCCGTTGGTAAAAGAAATCTACAAAAAGCAGGTATTGCAAATGAAAGTTGGGTCCGTCCAACTGCGAGAACATCCTTCCCCTTCTCCTTTATGGAGGAGGAGGGAGTGAAGTCTCGTCTTTAATTTAAAAATGTTTAACTAAATATTATAAATTAGGTAATTAAACGAATATTTATTAGTCACTTACTATGTGACAGGCTCTATTCTCAGGGAGTTTTACACTGTTCCAGCAAGTTATATTATCTCTGCACCAGTGGAGTTAACATTCCAGTTAGTCAGGGAAAGTAACAGACTTGGGGACTTACGGTTTTGGTTTAATTTACAATTCTCTCCCATTCCAATCTAGACTCTTGGGCTCAGCGAGATGTTAAGGAACTAAGGGCCTGGAGTTACAGGCAGTCCCAGCACGCGGAGTTGGGAGACGGGGGAGGGCTTCGCCAGTACCAAGGACAGCACCCGCCGTCCTGTCCCTTAGGCCTCCCCTTAGTCGGTTTCACGCACCCAGCCCGCCTCCCTCCCGACTGTAACCGCTGTGTTTTTCCCCTGTTGGAGCGGGGGCTGGGAGAATAGAGTATTTCGTCCTCTCCTTCTCGGTAAGAATTTGTAGTGAGGGTGGTTGTGGTTGTCTTTTGGCTCTTTAGAACATTGGAATTCATATTTTTGTTTGGTTTTCACTATTCTTTTTATCTGTCATTACTCCTGGGTGTGTGGGGGAGGAAATGCTGTGGACAATGGGGATGGAAAATAGATATCCTCTACGGGGACTCGAACCGGTGGTAAGGGGTGGTCCGGAAGGGAGTGGTGTCCGCCCAGCTGTTTCGTTTGCATTTGATGTAAGGTTTAGAGCTTTGAAGAAATGGGAACGCGGAGCCCAGAGGCGGAAGGAGTGGGCGAGCACGAGCCCTCCGGTCTCCCCCGGGTGTTAGGGGTTTCCGAGCCTGCAGCCCCGGCTACTGGATCCTGTCCACCCAGAACCACCTTCCTTTAGGTCAGCGACGGCTGGGACTTAGGAACATGACCCTCCGCCCACAATGCCCTTTCCCAGGGATGTTTAAAGATATTCCAATCGGATTTGGACCCGAGCCTTTCAGCAAAAGAAAAAAGGGAATGGGTGGGAGGAGAATCAGGCGCGGAAGGGGGCCTGGGCAGGCTGTGGGGGAGATTTTTATGCGTAAAATGTGGTCCACCTCAAGGTGAGTAAATAAGAAATGTAATTTTTTTTTTTTTTTGACGCATTTAGCGTTCTTAGCTTCCAGAAAAGGTAATTTGGAGCCACGGCGTTGGGTCATTTCAGCTGGCTCTTTAAGGTCTATTTTAAGTACCTCATTTATGACCAAAAAAGGGGGGGGGGAAATGGCAGTGCTCACGGTTTAAACGTCTGTCTCCTGAGACGAGGATTGTGGAAAGCGTTGTTAACCTTACACTTGGCTTTTCTTAAGTGGAGGCTAAAGCCTGTTCGGTGTGTTGTGTACTTTAAAGATAGTTCCCAAATTATTCTGGACTTTCTTTGAGGACCATCGCTAAATCAACACCCCTACCTCAACAGATCACACGATTCTCACTCCTGAGAGGCAAGAAAGGGTTAAAAGGGTGGTGGGGAAGGCAGAATTTCATCCAGAACGCTGGAAGGGAGGAAATTACAATCTTTTCTCCAAATGAAGAGAGCTGAGTGCCTCAGATAATTGTCCAATGGTTCCTTCCTCCTTGGTATTCAAAAGATGAAAATATTCTAATATTAAAGAAATTAATCAAGGAGGACAAGTGATTTGTATTTGGGCAAATCTTGGGTCAATCTTAAACCCAATTCCTGCTCTTCCAGACACACAGACAGAGGGACCAGCAGGTGGCGACAGATTATAATATCTGAGAGGAAACTACGGCCCCACAAAGGAGCAGTTCTTCAGGAAAACTGCAGGCCCTTCCTGTTCACGTTCCTACCCTGCCGTATTTCACAAAGCAGCCCTGTTTAATTAAAATGCTGAGAGATGCTGCCGGAAGTGGACTGGAGCACCCAGGGTCTCTGTCCCTTTGGTGAAAGAGAAGGGAATGTGAATATCCATTTCTTTCCACAGAGCTTTACCCCAAAGGTGGGCTTAGGAGAGGAGCTCTTTGATAGAGGCAAGATATTTCACTGCAAAAGTGGAGACCAAAGAAGTAACAGATCTGGACTGCAATTCTAACAGAGAGCTTTTAAGATGTATCTATGTTTTATGCTCTTCTCTCAGCAAAAAACTAAGGCAAAAACAGTCTTTTCTCAAGAGGGGGATGCAAGAAAGTTGATTTCCCACATAAGATGATTTGGTGAAATGGTATAGAATGGGAGAATGGCTACAATAATATTTTATCCATTTCTTTCAGTGCAAAAGCTTGTTAACTGTTTAACATAACAAGAAGTTAGCCTTTGTTTTTAGATGTAAGTGACCCGGACTATTGTTTATGAGAAGGTTCTGGAAGGTTCTGGCTCAGTCATGGAAAAATCTGAGAACTTAAATTTCTGTTTCAGATTGGGTTCGTTCCCTAAACCTGGCCAGTTACTCATGGAAGAAAACTGGAAACTTAGTCCCTTTTATGTCAAGAATTTACAAGTAAGAGCTCACTGGATTGTATGCACAGCCAAAGTTCTTACCTATATCATCTGCAAATCAGTACCATGGGTTTCTCCAAAGCAGTTAGTCACCTGGAGCTCATTCTTTCTCACTCTCAGTTCCAACACTGAAGTCCTGTTTTCTTTGTCTTTGGGTAAGTCGGGGACCCTTTAGATCTGTACAACCTGAAATATCAAGCAATGCCTAAATATGTGGATTAAATGATAATCACCATCTTCTCACTGGGGCTATAGGCGCATTATCTCAACTTCAAAGCCAGGGACAAGTCATAGACAAGCAGCTGAATAGACAATATATTCCTAAAATCTTCAGGTGGCCATCTGGAAGGCACCTGGCAACTGAGGAATGAGTGTGCAGTCATTTTGCATCCGTTGTTCTTCTTGTTATATCTGGATTCAGATGAGTTGAACAGAAAATGTGGAGAAGGAAGAAATAAGCCTCAAAAAGTCAGAGCCATCTACAGGACCTCAACTAGCCTATGAAGAGCCACCAGTTACATTAGTATTTAAGCCATCACTTTAATGGTTGTAAAATATCTCAATTTAGCAAGTGCTTTGAGACAACTTTCTCAAAGTGTTCTTTTAATTCTGTTTGGTACATTATTTTTAAATATTTTTCTTCTTATTTTCTTTCACTGGTGTGTCACAAACTAAGAGAAAGTAGCTTCAGGATGATGATGATGCCTGCTGATTTGTGTACTCTGCCTCACCTTTGGGTAAGTTCTTCTGACACCAATAGGAAGAAACTGAATTTGGTGACTGTTATGATGAGAAAGAGATTTTTCTTATAATACTCTGTCCGGTGCTAGGCAGGGTACCATGACATTTATCAATAGTTATCATTTTCAAATAATCCTTTTTATGAAAAGACATTTTTGTTTTTTAAAGATTTATTTATTTGACAGACAGAGATCACAAGTAGGCGGAGAGACAGGCAGAGAGAGGAAGGGAAGCAGGCTCCCCACTGAGCAGAGAGCCCGATGCAGGGCTCCATCCCAGGACCCTGAGACCATGACCTGAGCTGAAGGCAGAGGCTTAACCCACTGAGCCACCCAGGCGCCCCATGGAAAGACGTTTAAAGTAATTTTTATTAGAGATGAAGATACACTTAGGGACCTAAGAGTATGAAACAGAAAAAAACTTCATTTCAGAGTAGAAGAGGAGGCAAGTTAAAATATTAAAAAAGGAGGAAAGGGGCCCATGAAGTTAACCAACTATTTTTGGGGGGAGAAATAATTTTCTCTGCTTTTCAAGGTCTTTCTATCTGGACAAAGAATCAAACTGATACAAGACAGATGAACAGGAGAAAATTAAATTTCATTTTGTACTTATAGGAAATCCACACAGACATGAAATTCCAGAGATAGGCAGGCAAAATGAGGAATATATATCATCATGAACTAAGGAGAAGAGGAGTCTGGGACCTCAAAGGGAAGGAATGCAATTCACAGGAAGATGAAAAAGAGTAAACACTGTTTACCAACAAATGCTTGCTGAGCCACTTAGGAACAATGGGACATAGAGGATTTGATGAAAATAGGCTTTGTTAGGTTCCTCCTTGTCTACCACACCTATTCCATATTATACTGTAGTTATGTATGGTGACAGCTCTCTTCTTATTCAGCAATAGGAGCTACATAATAAATTCTAAGAAAATAGGGACTTTGGGGGTGTTATTAATGATAGATTACAATTTTTGCTACTTAAATTATCCAATTAAGTGTAAGGGTAAGCAAGTTTGTGAGTGTATTAACTGTTCTATGAAGATCAGCACGTTTCTATATCAGATGACATTTCTTTTCTGAACATAATGACCTATTTATTTACTTATCAGTGTTTATCCTCATTAGAAGCTTCTAGCATACCAAAAAGAATACTAAGGCCTGCTAAAATGGCTCACATACACAAATATTGATCTCTTGTTTCTTTTTTGCCTTGTGTTAACTTTTCTATACCTCAGGTCAGTTTTATCTTAACTTTTTAAAAGTTTCTTTGTTTTAAACAATATATATTTTTCCCTTTAATATGTAATTGTTAAAGAAATTATATGACTCTATAATGAAATGAAATAACCTCATCCATCATCCAAACACAACCATAGTTAAACTTTTTAATTAAAATTTTTCCAGATTTCCGTCTCCCCCCTCCTTCATGTCTAGGCTTAATTAAAAAGTTTGTAGTATTGGACAGATTTTGTACACCCATGTTCATAGTAACATTGTTCACAATAGCCAAAATGTGGACCCAACCCAAGTGTCGATCAATGGAAGAGTGGATAAACAAAATGTTATATATACACAGTGGAATATTATTTAGCTCAACAAGGAATGAAGCATTGATACATACTATGGACGCTGATGAATCTTGAAGACATTATGCTAATTGAAATAAGCCAGTCACAAAAAAGGAAAATATTGTAAGATTCCATGTACATGTGGTTCCCACAATGGTCAAATTCATACTGATAGAAAGTAGAACAGTAGTTGTCTGGGGCTGGAGGGAGGGGAATAGAAGTTATTGTTTATTGGGCATAGAGTTTCAGTCTGAGAAAATGAAGAAGTTCTTGAGATGGATAGTGGTGATATTACAACAATGTGAAAACACTAAATGCTACTTAACTATACACTTAAAAATGGTTAACATGGTAAAATGTATGTTATGAATATTTTATCACAATAAAAAAGTGATACATGCCCATGAAAAAAAAGAGGATAAATAAAAAGTATAAATTTAAAAATAAAATACCATACCTACCTCCCCTCCTCAACTGCCTAACCTGGGGATAACTATTCAAATCAGTTTCACCAGGCATACCTTCGAGATATTGAGGATTCAGGTTCAGACCATTGCAATATAGCAAAGATCACAATAAGCAAGTCAAATGAATTTTTTGGATTCCCAGTACATATAAAAGTTATGTTTACATTATACTATAGTCTATTAAGTGTTAGCATTATGTCTAAAAAAATCTAACATACAAACTTTAAAAATACTTTGTGAAAAAATGCTAACCATCATCTGAGCTTTCAGTGAGTAATAATCTTTTTGCTGGTGAAGGTTCCTGCCTAGATGTTGACAGCTGCTAACTAATCAGTTGTAGCTGGTGAAGGTTAAGGTGACAATGGCAATTTCTTAAAATAAAACAATAATGAAATTTGCTGCATTGATTGACTCTTCCTTTCACAAACAACTTCTCTGTAGCATGCAATGTTGTTCCATGGCATTTTACTCAAAGCAGAACTTCTTTCAAAATTGGAGTCAATCTATCAAGCCCTGCCACTGCTTCATCAACTAAGTTTATGTAGTATTCTAAATCCTTGTTTGTCATTTGAACAATCTTCATATCATCTTCACCAGGAATAGATACCATCCCAAGAGACCACTTTGGTTGCTTAGCCAAAGGAGCAACTCCTTGGGGGCGCTTGGGTGGCTCAGTTGGTTAAACATGTGCCTTCAGCTCAGGTCATGATCCCAAGACCCTGGGATCCTGCATCAGGCTGCCTGCTCAGTGGGGAGTCTGCTTTTCCCTCTTTTCTCTGGCCCTCCTCCCTGCTTGTGCTCTCAGTCTCTTTCTCTCAAATACAAAAATTAAAAAAAAAAAAAAAGCAACTCCTCATCTGTTCAAGTTTTATCATGAAATTGCAACAATACAGTCATGTTTTTAGGCTTCACTTCTAGTCCTCTTGGTATTTCTATCACATCTGCAGTTATTTCCTCCACTGAGTCTTGAACCCCTCAAAGGCATCCACCAGGGTTGGAATCAACTTCTTTCAAACTCCCGTTAATGTTGATATTTTTACTTCTTCTCATGAATCACACATGTTCTTGATGACATCTATAATGGTGAATCCTTACCAGAAGGTTTTCAATTTACTTTGCCCAGATCCATCAGAAGAGTCACTATCAATGGCAGGCAACTACAGTCCATAAGATGTATTTGTTATACAATAAGACTTGAAAGTTAAAAGTTCCTCTTTTATCTTTGGACTGCAAAATGAACGTGTTAGTAGGCATGAAAGCAACATTAATCTCACTATACATCTCCATCAGAGCTCTTAGGGAACCGGGTGCATTGTCAATGAGCGGTAATATTTTGAAAGGATTTTTTTCTGAGTAGTAGGTCTCAACAGTAGGCTTAAAATATTCAGTAAGCCATATTATAAACAGATATGCTGTCATTCAGGCTTTGTTGTTCCATTTATAGAGCACAGGCAGAGTAGATTTAGCATGGTTCTTAAAGACCCTTACTTTTTCTAGTTTTAATTTAAATTGCTATTAATTAACATACAGTGTGTAATATTAGTTTAGGTGTAGAATTTAGTGATTCAACACTTCCATATGTCACCCGGTGCTCATCACAGCAAGTGCATGCCTTAATCCCCATCACCTATTTGACCCATCCCTCCAATTACCTCCCCTTTGGTAACCAGCAGTTTCTTCTCTATCATTAAGAGTCGGTTCTTGGTTTTCCTCTCTTTATTTTTGTCTGTTTTGTTTCTTAAGTTCCACATATGAGTGAAATCATATGGTGTTTGTCTTTCTCTAATTTTGCTTAGCTTTATACTCTCTAGCTCCACCCACATTGTTGCACATGGCAAGATTTCATTCTTTTTAATGGCTGAGTAATATTCCATTATATGTGTGTACATCTTTATCCACTCATCAGTCAATGGACCTTTGCATACTTTCCATAATTTGAATTATTATTTTTGTATCCTTCAGGTAAATACCTAGTAGTGTAATTGATAGGTCATAGGGTAGTTCTACTTTTAACTTTCTGAGGCAATTCCATACTGATTTCCAAATGGCTACATTTGGAACCCCTCAAAGTCATCCTTCAGGTATCCTTCATTCCCACCAACAGTGTAAGAGGATTCCCCTTTCTCGGTATTCTTGCCACCTAAGGCCCCTTAGATTTTCAGAATGGTGAGTGAGCATGGGCTTCAGCTTTAAGCCACCAGCTTCAATAGCCCCTGACTAGAGGGTCAGCCTTTTCTTTGAAGCTTTGAAGCCAGGCATTGACTTCTCTCTAGCTATGGAAATGCTAGATGGCATCTTCTTCCTATAGAAGGCTGCTTTGTCTACATTGAAAATCTGTTGTTTAGTGTAGCCATCTTCATTCATTATCTTAGCCAGATCTTCTGGATAACTTGCTGGAGCTTCTACACAAGTACTTGCTGTTTCATTTTGCACTTTTATGCTGGGAAATGGCTTTTTCCTTAACCTTGTGAACCAACCTCTGCTAGCTTCCAACTTGTCTTCTGCAGCCTCCTCACCTCTCTCAGCCTTCAGAGACTTGAAGAGTTATGGCCTCACTCTGGATTAGGCTTTGACTTAGAGGAATGTTGTGGCTGGTTTGATCTTCTATTCAGACCACTAAAACCTTCTCCATATCAGCAAGAAGGCTGTTGCACTCTCTTATCGTTTGTATGTTCACTGGATTAGCACTTTCAATTTCCTTTAAGAACTTTTCCTTTGTATTCACAACTTGGCCTAACTGGTGCAAGAGGCTTAGCTTTCAGCTCATCTCAGCCTTCAACATGCCTTCCTCAGTAAGCCCAATCATTTCTAGCTTTTGACTTAAAGTGCAAGCTATATGACTCTTCTTTTCACTTGGACACTTAGAGGCCATCGTGGGTTATTAATTGATTTAGTTTCAACATTATTGTGTCTCAAGGAATAGGGGGGCCTGAGGACAGGGAGAGAGAGAGAGAAGGGTAGGTCAGTAGAGGAGTCAAAACATACACATTTATCAATTAAGTTCACTGTCTTATATGGGCATAGTTCATGGCACCCCAAAATAATTACAATAGTGACACCAAATCACACACAGATCACCATAGCAAATATAATAATAATGAAAAAGTTTTAAATATTGTGAGAATTACCAAAAGGGCACCAAGAGATCTGTTCAATGCAGGGTTCCCACAAACCTACAATTTGTAAAAAACTGCAGTATCTGCACAGTGCAATAACGCAAAGCACGTTAAAATGAGGCATGCCTATATTTCTATGTTACACATACTATGAACTGGCACAAGGATCCACCAATTCCCCTTTCTCGGCTTTGAGTGGCCATGATTCCTTGAAGACCTGAGGGTAAGCTTAAGAGCCCAGTTTGGCTTATAGTCTTAAGAGGATTTTATTGTTCTTATGCTTGTTATGCTTGTTATGGGCATTGGGTAGGACTCTCTTGACTGTAATAGAAAATCTGAAACAAATAGGCTTGAATGGTAAGAAAACATATTATCTTACTTAGGATATTCAGAGATATGGCAGGTATTAAACCAAGTTAGCCCCATTACAACTCCTATCCCATGGCAGCTGGGGAGTTCATTAAGAAAGCCAATAAGAGAGAATGTTCTCTTAGTCTGGCCTTGGCAGCCTCATCCTACCTGCCTCCTGTGAACTTTCAGTATCTCATGATATAGGACACTTGTCCAGAAACCCAAAACATTCCCAGTAGATCTAGGCTTTCCTTCACATCTGGCACTATGAGTTATGTTCAAGCATTCAATCTTATTGAACATCAGTATTTTAGGCAAATACCAAAATGGCATGTACCTTACAGATCAACCAGGGTAAAGTTAAAGGGAAAAAAAACCACACTTCAGTGAAAGGAATGCAGGTTGTCACCTTGTTTAATATATAAAGAACTATAGGATAACTGAAGAGCTTATAAGGACCAATACTGGAGAAAGAAGGAGAGGCATCTCTGGTTCTATGCTTGGACTGCTGGGGCAACAGAACCAACCACCACACAATAAGGTTATGTTACATGCATTTTTGGAGATATTAGATAGGCTTTACTTCACAAATCATCTCCCTTTCTTCAAACTGTTTCTCCCTACTGACCTGGTCTTGGAATACCTTGCACTCTCCCTTTCCAACCTGGACCCAGCAGAATGGCTCTCTCACAAAGAAGAGCAGTGATACAGTGAGAAGGAGCCCTCTGTCATCAGTGAGCTAGTGACCAGACCAGGGAACACAGCATTAATGTTCACAAGTGCTTTATCCACGTAATAAACTTTAAGAGGTATGTTCTTCAGGCTTTCATAGAGATCTGGAAATCTGCCATGAAGGAGATGGGAATTCCCAATGTACTCATCGACACGAAGCTCAACAAAGAAAATAGGGAATGCCCCATAAAGGAATATACTGTATTTACGTGCAGTCTGCCAGAAAATGGAATGAGGATGAAGTTTTGCCACATAAACTCTATATACATTAGATGCTTATGTACCTATCACCACTTTCAAAAACCTAGTCAGTCAGTGTGGATAAGAAATGACCATATGGTCAAACAGTTATGAAACCACCACACACACCCCAAAAAGATCCCCTAGATTTGAATCTGTTAATTCCCAGGTATGTGATCTTGAGAAAGTTACTCTCAACTTCTCTAGACCTCAGTTACTTCAAATGTAAATGGGAGATAATAATGCCCACCCTGTACATGTGTTATAAAGATGAAAAACATTAATGTATGGAATGCTTAGTACAGTGCCTAATACATAATGGTTAATAACTACATGTAATCCTCATCATTCCTACTAAACCTGCTCATCTTAAACATAAAAAATTCCTGGGCACCTGGGTGGCTCAGTCCTTAAGTGTCTGCCTTTGGCTCAGGTCATGATCCCAGGGTCCTGGGATTGAGCCCCACATCGGGCTCCCTGCTCTTCGGGAAGCCTGCTTCTCCCTCTCCCAACCCCCTTGCTTGTGTTCCCTCTCTATGTCTCTGTCAAATAAATAAAATCTTTTAAAAAAATTCCTTTTCCCTTGTGTCTTCCAACAATTCTTCATCATTTCCTTTATAATCAGACTCCTTGCTTTCCTTTTCCTCAACTCCAGGGCAAACTCCCTGAAACATGGCTCTCTCTGACCCTGCTTGACTGACCCTGCTCTCCCCAATGTTCCCAAGCACCTCTTTGTTGCTCTCCAACACCCTGTTTAGTTTTTATCTTACTTGTCCTCTTTACATTTGGCCAAGCAGATCTTTCTGGACCTAGACGTTCTGCTGCATTTCTGTGGCAGTACTCATAAGCAGATAGGATGTTTTTGGCAGCAAATAAAAAAGCCTCAATCCAAACCAGTTTAATAAGAAAGCTCTCTCACCTAACAGAGGGAGGGCTTCTAGAGCAGTTAATTGCGTGGCTGAACATCACCGGAAGTCTAGGTTCTTCTTGCTCTACCGTCCACAGCATCAGCTTCTTCCTAAGATTCAGTCCCCTCATCATCATCAAGTCACTGCCAGCAGTAAGTAGGGTGGCATGCTTCCTGGTTCCTAATGAGAGGGATGGAGGAATCTCTCCTCCCAATCATGAAATAAAGTCTTGGTCTGGTTGGGCCAATGTAGGTCACATGTCCCCCTTTGGAACAGTAACAGTTACCAGAGAAATGCCATGTACTGACTGGCTGAGACCATCCTTCCTGAGTCCCATGGCTATGTGTGTGTGGAGTGAAGACCCTAACAGAATCAGGGCTCTCTTAGCAAAGATGCAGGTCAGGAGAGATGCTGAGTGGGCAACCATAGCACCCGCTATATTCACTTTCTTGATTTTCCAGCTGACTCTTCTTTTCTCTCCTTTTTGCACTTCTCTTTCTTGGACTACCGCTTTAATGTTACCATTTACGATAACCATATTTTCAGTCCTCTTCTAGTCAGACTATACTTTCTCTGTGAGCCATCACACATCCTTACCTTTCATCACTATCTCTAATCAAAAAGATACTTCTGTTATGTGTTATCTAATAGAGTCTAAACTGATGACTCCTAATTAAGGCATCTATTTCCAACCAAAGTGTTTCTTCCAACTCCATACCATGAATTCCAAAAAATGAATACTTACCCAGTGCTTCCTATGGTAGGCAGAATAATGTCCCCCCTACTCTCAAAGATGTGTATGTCCTAATCCCCAGAACTCCTAAGTATATGAGGTTACATGGCAAAGGGCAATTAAGATTACAGATTAA
Organism: Taxidea taxus jeffersonii; assembly: GCA_003697995.1. Taxonomy (NCBI): domain Eukaryota; kingdom Metazoa; phylum Chordata; class Mammalia; order Carnivora; family Mustelidae; genus Taxidea; species Taxidea taxus. The sequence goes on from ML104118.1 coordinate 13,455, forward strand.
ATTGAAGTTGCTAATCAGCTGACTGTAAAATAGGGAAGATTACAGATTATCCTGGATTATTTAGATGTGACCAATGGAATTATAAGTGTCTGAAAATGGAAGAAGATGGGGCACCTGGGTGACTCAGTCAGCTGAGCTGAGTCTCTTGATTTCAGCTCAGGTTATGATCTCAGGGTCATGAGATCAAGCCCCATGCCAAGTCTCTAGTCTGGCTCCTCACTTAGCAGTGAGTCTGTTTCTCTCCCTCTGCCCCTCCCCCATAATTTTTTTTTTAAAGATTTTTATTTGAGAGAGAGACAGAGCATGAGCAGGGGGTTGGGGCAGAGGGAGAGGGACAAGCAGACTCCCCATTGAGCATGGAGCCAGATGTGGGGCTCAATCCGAGGACCCTGAGACCATGACCTGAGCTGAAGGCAGGTGACTAACCAACTGAGTCATCCAGGTGCTCCCAAATAAATCTTTAAAAGTGGAAGGAGGAGGCAGAGTGTTGAGAGTTTAACTAAACTATTCCATATTATTGCTGCCTTAATATCCATTTTGAACCACACTAGCCCTCTCTCAAGCACATAACCACCCATGCACTAGATACTAGCCTGCAGAATCACAAGTGTAAACTAACACAACTTCCCCAATGCCCCTGGTGATAGTCTGTCCTACCTCCCAACAGCTTCCCCTGTGTACCCCTTAGATAAGACCCCCATGGAGCTTACCAAAACCCTGATCTTTTTTGGTCAATCCAACCTTAGCCTTGGAACCCCCAAATCACCCCACTCAAGGCCCTAATAAAGGCATGCCCCGGGTCCTGCTGTCCACTTCTGGTCTGCAATTTGACCTCCCTATGTAGCCCCTCTGAGGCATGCCGTGTCCTTCCCCCAGGACCTGTCATAAACTTCTCTATTTCATGTTCCCTTGTGGTCTTTCTGGAAGCATCATCTAACACACCAGGGCTCTCCTTAACAGATGTTAATTTAGCAAAAATGAAAAAGGGAGCGAGAATGAGAGAGAGAGTAACATAAGGAGGTCACAGTGAGATGTTGCTGGTTTTGAAGATGCTGGAAGGGGCCTTGAGCCAAGACTGTGCATTAGCTCTAGAAGTTGGAAAAAGCAAGCAAAGACATGGTCTCCTAGAGCCTCCAGAGAGTGCAGCCTTGTTGACACCCTGATTTTGGCTGAGTGAGGCTCATTTTGGATTTCTGATCTCCAGGACTTTAAGATAATAAATTTGTGTTGTTTTAAGCTGAATGGATTAAGTACACTAGTGTGTGCAGAACAGTACCTGGCACACTGTGAGTGCTATGTAAGCATTTTCAATTATTAATTTTCCTCTCTGAGTAACTCACAGAGAGGAAGAACCTAAATATTAGGAAGGAGCTCAAACCAATATGGATAAAATTGTAAGAACTGTGCGACAAATAAGGATCAGATTAAAATGCAGCTTTGTTCTTTATATTTCCATGGTATTTGGTAATGAAAATACATGAAGACTGAACCACAACAGCAACTTTCATTACTCGTCTTCACATTCATCAGAGCTTTCTTCACTTAGCTCCTCACTGCTTTCTCCTTCACTCTCACCGCTACTGTCTTCTTCACTATCTTCATCATCTTCCTCAGGATTTTGAGATTTCTCTGCCATGGAAAGGAAGAGAATTGCTTAAAATGTTCCTGATATTACTAATCTTTGAAAAATCTTAACTCTCCTTGCTTCTCCCTCTACTAAGAAATACATATCTTTGGAACATGAGGACTGAGATGAACTTTGCTGACTGTATGTAGGGTCAAAGTAGTGGTAGTGGTACAAAGAAGAATATAGTATAAAGATATACTGGTATAAAGATATTTATGGATTTAGCGTAAATTTAAAACATAGGTCTATACAATTTTTTTTTACTATTATCACCATAATTCTTAATTAAATAGAATAGGAGTGAGATGTAGGGTAATTTAGAGAGTATTGGTTTTCTTTGGAATTGTAGGATAGCTCCTCTAACATGTACGGCAGTTAGCATGTTCTGTTCCTTGTGAAGACTCTGCCAGTGCCTGATGCCTGGTGACCAGGGAGCCAGTTCTACCCCACAGTTGGGGAAAGGGAATTACCTGGGCCACCCACAAAGGACCACTCAAAAGTTCATTAAACCATCCAAAAACAATAGTTAGCCTTTTCTTAACCAATTCCTGAGGGTGTGCTTCACCATCCCCCTGGGATGATGGTTTTTTAAATAGTGACTGCTTATAGTTCTCTGAGAAAGAAGTAATTTCAGTTTTTTAAATTTACCCATCAGCAACATTTCTTCGATAAGTGAGAAAAACTCCTTGGCCTCAGGATTTTCTGGCTCATATATTAGGACTGAAAATAAACAACAGAATATTTGTTAATAATCTTCAAATTATTTCAGCAAACAGTCTCCTCAGAGTGAGACTGGAGCTGTCAATCAGAGTAAGTGAACATGCACAAAGCAATAAATACCAACAATTATTCCGCAGGAATACCTAAATGCAGATAGAGGAAATGCTCTACTTATCATAGCTGTGTTATAAGAGAAAGAATTCTCATTATATTTTCTACCTCCTGTCTCAAAAATGTCTCCATTACTATGAGGCTTTCCTCACATGCCTTACAGACAATAGTTTTTTGACTACAACCAAACAAGGGACATATTAAGCAAAATGTGGAGGCTTCACTAAGGAGAAGACTGTGCGCCTTGAGGAGTATTCATAATTCTGCTTTATCCACTTAATGTTGTGACTCCCGTGTAATATCTTAACGGCCTCCAGGGGGCACTGACACATCAAGTGTGCCATTCACCTGGCTAAGAGTAAGACAAATAGTCGTGGATGGTCCATCTAGGCTCTGGTGCTCATAGGACAACATCCCATATGGCTTTCATTCTGACATAACAAACCAGTATCTCTCTTAATCTACTTATATAACTTTACCATTGATCTAGGTTAGCATGACTGTGCTCCTGCTCAGAAGCTGCTTTTAAGGATCCTATAGGTATTTAGACACCTTTTAAGGTTTCTAATAAAAGTATCTTTCAATGCATTTTAAGGTGGACTAAAATATGCTTATCATTAGCAGTCTAAATCTTGCTCCGAGCCTTTTTACAGAGCAGTTTCTCCAGCTTGCCCCTTGAGATACTAGGTTCCTAAGATATTAATACATATTTGGGAAACTAGGTCAAATGAGGTTAATCAGGGAAAGTTTACAGTAGGAGCAACTGCAGGATTTTACAGAACCATTAATATGTTCATAACTATTATGAATCTTATAAAGTGGAAAATGTGGTTTCCCCAACTTATTATTCCCATGGGATCCTTTTTGATGGAACATTTAATAAGAAATCTTAAATATAGTTTAGAAAATTTCATGTTGGAATTAGGATTATTCCATGGGACTGGAGTATGGGATCAGCTACTCTTATGGTTTAACAAAAACCACTGGCAAATCTCAATTTTCAAAGTGAGGAAAAGGTATCTGCTTTGAAACTTAGCCCAGAAGTATATATTCTAGGTGATGAATAAAAAATTCTTACTCTTTCATAGGTTAGAAGGGTTTGTAAAAGGGTAAGAAAAGCCTCTAGCATATTCAGGTAGTGTCCCGGGAGCTGTTCCCAACCTGAGCCCATAAGCAGATCCCAGTATGAGCCCTACAGAAAGACTGTCAGATGTGAATCCTGGTGCTGCCACTGTCTAGTTGGGTCTCCTTGGGGAAAATATTTAATATCTCTGTATCTCAGTTTCTTTATCTGTAGTAACACTATTGGCCACTTAAGGCTGTTTTGATGATTCAATGAGATAATGTAAATAAAGTACTTAGGCCAGTCCTTGGTTCAAGGTGAGTGCCCAGTTACTGCTGGTTATCATTAGTTTTCTGGAAATGGTTTTGGATCCAGAGAAAGGCTTGGCTCCTTCCTAAACATTCAGCGAATGCTTCCTTCTGGTTAAAGAGCTGGGGCAGGAGCTGGGGGATTCTGTTGTTCATAGGGCTCTATGTCCCTCAGACTGGAGGCTCTTCTAGGCTAGACAGAACATTGGTCTTGTTCACTGTGGCATGCCTAGGAGAGTGCATGACACAGAGCTGGAGCTCTCAAAACATTAAAAAATGGAATAAGTGCATATTAGAAAGCAGTCCTTTCATGCCTAGATAAAATTACACTCTAGGCTAATAGGAAAAAGTGATTTATTTTACTCAAAAAAAGAAAGATGAGATGCCTTGGTGGCTCAGTCCGTTAAGCATCTGCCTGCAGCTTAGGTCATGATCCCAGGGTCCTGGGATCAGGTCCTGCATCCAGCTCCTTGCTCAGCAGGGAGCCTGCTTCTCCCTCTACCTGTGCTCTCTCTCTGACAAATGGATAAATAAAATAAATAAAATCTTTAAAGGAAGGAAGGAAGGAAAAGAGAGAGAGAGAGAGAAAGAAAACAAACTTCATTGTACTTATCCTTTCTGAAGATACACCTATCTGTATTTGTGTTAGACCAAAGTGATGAGAAACATTTTGGTTTTGAGGCCGTTATTTTATATACTTACAATTATAATGGATGAAGTAGGTCTTCCAGGCCTAAATGATTTTTGTGTGTAAAATACTGGGCTGCCTGTGAGCAGCACTGTTGTGCCCTGAGGAGAGTGAGCTTCAGGTTCCCTTCTTTCAGGTAAAGGGACCAATAAACAAAGATTGACCGGCACAAAATCTCATAGTCAATCATGAGCTGAACTAAGAAAAGTACTTGGGACTCTTGACTTTCAGTCTAATTTAAAAACCACTTTTCCAGGATGCCTCCAATGCCTGGCAAGAAACGGCATATGGCTGGGATATCAGTTCTGCATGACACAGCAGGAAAACGGATGAGGAAATATTGTGTGTAGAAAACAGATAAAATTCAAGCCTTCACTGACAAATAAAATTTCTTGGGGAAATCCAATACATTTTTTTTTTTTAATCAGGACAAAGAAAAGAAAACACAAGCATGTGGAACACCAGGAGAGAAGCTCTGAAGCCCAGTGGACCAATGGAGATATAAATGACTTTACTGTGATTGGATAGCAGGAAACATACTAGCAACCAGTGGCTTTATTCAGAAAATGAGTTTATAAAACATTTCAGAAGGGACAAGGATGCATTATTTTATATAGATCAATTTCCTTAGATACAAAGAAAATATATTAGTTGACCACAGAAACCATTTTAAGCCTGATTGACCCAAAAGAGTACCCCCTTTCCAAATCCCTGCCTCCTCTACCAGAAATATAAGTTTATTAACCAAATGAGGAAATGGAAATATAGTAGGGTATCAGAGGCTTTCAAGCCAGACCTAGGATCTAATCCTAACTCTCTTAGTAGTTGTGACTAGTGTATTAGTACTCCTCACTAAGACTCAGTTTTCTCATCTGTAAAATGGGGTTCATAAGTATCTGCCTCATAGAATTGTTTTAAGAATTAAACGAGTATTCAAGAATGCACCTATTGAGTAGGTGCTCAATACATACATATACAAATACATAAATATGTAAATAATTTGTTTACATATATAAATATACAAATAGAGAAAAAAGGGAAATGTCCGGTAAAAGAGCTAGAAGATGGAAAAAGAAGACAAAACAATATACTGTAATCACTTACATATACAATATTCTGGGGTCCATCCTAGACAAAAAAATTAATTTTGTCTGTTGTTCTGAATATAGAGAACAACTTCGGGCAGTCCTCAGCCAAGTGTTTCCTTTTAGCATCAAGCTAGTACTTTCTAGAGTGTCTCCAACTCTCTGTTCTTTTTCTTTTTTTAAGGTCTTATTTGACAGACAGAAAGAGTGTACAAGCAGGGGGAGCTGCAGGCTGAGGGAGAGGGAGAAGCAGGCTCTGCCCTGAGCAGGGAGTCTGAGGAAGAAGTGGGGTTCAATCCCAGGACTCTGGGACCATGACCTGAGCCAAGGACAAAGCCACCCAGGAGCCCCAACTCTCTTTCTTGAACTTGTTTGACATTGCTAATCCTGGGTCTCCCTAATTTCATACCATTGGCTAGAATCTGCCTCAGTGGTAGCCATTTCTATTTTGCATGCACCCACCCCCTACTCCCATCTCTGGGCCTCTCTGCCCAAGTTTCTAGTAATTCCCTCTTCTTCTAGGGAGCAGTGTTCTTTTCCAACTGGCTCCCTGGATCATGGGGCCTGTCTTAGGGCTCTCCATACCTCCTTTCCTGTAGTCTAATCCTTCGTCTGAGGCACTGCTATTTGACACTGACAGAAAAGAGTGACTAGTGTTTATGGATGAGCCAGTAGGAGTAAAATACCAAAGCAAACCATAGTTAATGTCAACCCCAAAATGGTTTAGAGCATGTGTACTATGATTCCTGTTTCCTCTCCAGCTCCCAGGATAGTGTCTGGCACAGAGCTGCTGCTTGATAGGTAGTTGTTGGAAGGAAGGAAGGAAAGAAGGAAGGAAGGAAGGAAGGAAAGAAGGAAGAGACAGGTTTTATAGGGCTATAACCCCATTAGGATAGATCAGCTTGAACTTTTTCATCCCCACTGACAATGTGTGTTCATAGATTTGAGTCCAGTCAATAAGCATTTTATTGAGCACCTACTGTTTCCGTAGCATACTGCAGGGCTAACAACCAAAACCGATCGATAGATGTGGTGTTATCAGGGCATATATTTTGTAAGCTTCAGCCAGAGGCTTTCTAAAGTGATTGGTGGATATGGAAATAAGTATATATTTTTCCATCATTAGGCTCCACAAGAGTCTCTGAGAACTGAGGGGGGAAGCTACAGACCCACCCATTTCTACTGCAGTCCTCAGAGAGGAAAGGTGCTATGGGAGGCAGCAGCTTGAGTTCTGATTCTGGCTGTGCCACTAGCTCCCTGAAGAGTTGAACAAGCTGCTTATCCTCTCTCTGCTCCTGCTAATTATTTATAAAAATAGACACCTGGACACAATTCTCTTGAAGGATTCCTTCTGATCAGAAATTCTATGTTTATGTACCACCCCAAAATAGTTTTAATCAGGATATTTATTTGACAGCTCTAAAGGTCAAAGTGCTTGAAAGAATTATACAAGGCAAATTATTTTGGATGAAAAAAGTTAGTGTTAAAGCATTCAAGAAACCCCTCTTAAAAATTAGCCAATGAAGGGCACCTGGGTGGCTCAGTGGGTTAAAGCCTCTGCCTTTGGCTCAGGTCATGATCTCGGGGTCCTGGGATCGAGCCCCGTGTCGGGCTCTCTGCTCAGCGGGGAGCCTGCTTCCTCCTCTCTCTGCCTGCCTCTCTGCCTACTTGTGATCTTTGTCAAATAAATAAATAAAATCTTAAAAAAAATAAAAATTAGCCAATGATTTAAGAAGTACTGTATCCATAGTGGAGAGTCTGTGTGAGGCAAGTGAGAGCAGGTCCTCACAATCCTAATACTAAGTTTTCACTCAAGGACTTTTTACTTAAGATTTAGGTCTAACACTAGTTAATATTTTCAGTCCTATTATCACAAAGTTTAATTGTAGAGTTACCATTTGCTCTTTCAAAATAATTTGACTAATGTATTATAGAAAAATGGGTAGTTAAAAAGACTGGATTTCAAAAGAGCAGGAATCTTTCAAAATCATTAAGTGGACTTTCTAAAATTGGAAAATAAACGCTTTGAAATTAAGAACTCACTGGGTAGTTTATTACTTTTTAAAAAACATTTATTTATTTATTTATTTGAGAGAGAGAGAGGGAGTGCGAGAGAGCACAAGCAGGGGGAGCAGCAGAGGCAGAGGGGGAAGCAGGTTCCCCGCTGAGCAGAGAGCCTGACAGGGGGCTCCATCCCAGGACCCTGGGATCATGACCTGAGCCAAAGGCAGCCGCTTAACTGACTACCACTGGATAGTTTAAACAGCAGACTGAATACAGCAGAAGGCAGGATAGGTTAACTCAAAAACAGGTAGATCAATAGAAAAATTCCAAAATGAAGTATAGAAATAAAAAGAAATGGAAAAACAACAGCTGAGTGTAAGATATATCAGTCAAATCACTAAAAACCAAAGAAAGAAGGAAAAATAAGGTAGAGCAGATCATTCCTCTACTCAAAAAGTGTCTAGTGATTTCCCACCTCAATTGGAGAAAAAGCCAAAGTCCTTAAATTGTGAAAAGGTACTATGCAACCTACAGAACCTCCAAACCATAACCTCTCTGACCTCATCTCCTGTCACACTTCCCCTTGCATATTCTATGCTGGTTACACAGTCCTCCTTGCTATTCCTACTCAGGCACACTCACATCTCAACATATTTGCTATGAGTCCTACCTTCCCAGACCATCTTATTCAAAACTGCTTTGCCTCTTTCTAGTACTTTCTATTCTTTCTTCCCTACTTTATTTTTTTCCATGGCACCTCTCATTTATGATATGTTAATTATATATGAATTTTTTATCTGCTGGACTAGATAGAAACATGGGATTATCTATCTTATTGACTGCTACATTTCTAGTGCCTAAAACAGTGCCTGGCACATGTAGGCACTCAAATATTTGTGGACTAAATTCATGTTAAGTAAGGTTTACTGCACTCCCTGACACTTCTTTGAAACTAAAGGCATAAAGTTACTAACCCAGTATCAGGAAGGTAAAGATTTTGACTTATTTTCCAGTGATGATTAGTTTCTGTTAGTTTATTCTACTCAAAGTTATTCTAAAAATCTAAATTAGTCTTTATACCAATCAACTTACTAATAAGGAATCACTGAGACACTATCAAGGAATTCACTAGGCTACAATAATCAGGTCATCTTACGTACTATGGAATGTATTTAGAAACAAAAAAAAATTAGAAAACAGAAGTATTTTGTACTTACTCATCTGACATAATTTTTTTGCCAAATGGTAGTCTTGGCCCATTTCTGCTCTCAGGAACTAGAAAACATTAAGAAATTCTTCAGATAAGTACTTCCAGAAAGAATTTAAATGTCAATTATAAACTCCCTAAAAAATATTCCATTAATGATGAACTATTTGGCTTTTAATATTTATAGGTTTTTCCAGGAGTGAATCTATAAGCAATCAATCAATCCAAGAATATTTAAGGACTTCCCATGGCAGGGCCACAGAGAACAAGTACGATACCTCCATGTTGCTGCAGTAATACTATATATGTACTACTTACTTTGAGAATACATAGGTTGATTCAACTGGCAGAGATAGTAAAGACATCTATCACTTAAATATCCCTTTGGTTCAGATACAACTTTTATTTGTAAACTTCATCCATGATTACATGACAATATTTAGTAAAAGAAATTTACAATGATGTATATTTAATATTTTGCAGCTCTTTTACCATCCAATTTTTATTTTTCTATTTTTATTGTTACAAAGTAGTACGTATTTTTGTATGTAAGAAATTTAAAAGCTAAATAAACACATTCTGTCCCCAGTTAAAAAGCATTTATATTTCTACCATCCAGAGATGTTTATTTTTAGCATCTTCATGTGTATCATTTTAGTGTTTTTCCATCAATGAACACATATTTACAAAAATTATCATTATTCAGTAACTTTTATTTTTCTTAATTTTTATTTATTTTTAAAGATTTTGTTTATTTATTTGACAGACAGAGATCACAAGTAGGCAGAGAAGCAGGCAGAGAGAGAGGGGGAAGCAGGCTCCCGGCTGAGCAGAGAGCCCGATCTCATGACCCTGAGATCATGACCCAAGCTGAAAGCAGAGGCTTTAACCCACTGAGCCACCCAGGTGCCCCTATTCAGTAACTTTTTTTTTTTATTTAAGATTTTATTTATTTATTTGACAGAGATCACAAGTAGGCAGAGTGGCAGGCAGAGAGAGAGAGAGAGATGAAGGGAAGCAGTCTCCCTGCTGAGCTGAGAGCCCAATTCCAGGCTCCATCCCAGAACCCTGGGATTATGACCTGAGCGATGAGCAAAGGCAGAGGCTTTAACTCACTGAGCCACCCAGGTGCCCCTATTCAGTAACTTTTAAAAATAAACCACATTTCATGATAATTTTCTCCCCATAAAATTAAACATTCTTATATTTTTTGCTTAGGCTATAGTTTATTAATCTAGTCTAACTTATTTAGACTGCTTCCATTAAAAAAAAATAACCCTATACTTGGATGATTGTTGTTGCTTTTGTGAGATTTATTCTGAACACTGGCAGGTACCATAGGTTTACTGGGCAAGAGACAGGGGAATGAAGTATGAGAAGAGACACTTCCCACACATTTCCAGACCTGTGATACATACCCAGGCACCATTTTAAGAAGTTCTTTACCAGTTTTCTTGGCTTCTTCCTTGAGTATTAGATTACTTACATTTTTCTAATGTAAACAGAATTCTTCTGAAGATTTTTCTACAAGCCATTATTTCACCACAATCCCCACTTATTGTCATATTAATAAATGTTACATTAAACTCATTATACAGAATTCTACATTTTTAAAATCCTTTGTCTAAGGTTAAGATCCATCCAGTTTTACTCCTATTTGTGGTTTCCTTCCATTTTAATTATGATATCTTGTGGTTTATCTATATTATTCTTTTTTCAAATATCCTGCTCTTAAACAGATACACTAATTTGGTTTTTACTTTGAATTTTGTTTAATTATTTTTCTTATTTACATTATGCTTATTTTATTCTTTTTCTAGGCTCTGCATTAATATTTAGTTCATTTGTTGTCATTCCTCCTTTATTTTTTTTTTAATAGCATTTTATTTTAAAGATTTTATTTGTCAGAGTGAGTGAGAGAGAGAGCAGAAGCAGGGGTTAGGGAGAGGGAGAAGCAGTCTCCCTGCTGAGCAGGAAACCGGATGCGGGACTTGATCTCAGGACCCTGGGGTCACGACTGGAGCCAAAGGCAGATGCTTAATGACTGAGCCACCCAGGAGCCCCAACTATTTTCTAAATAGTTTGTGTGTTTAGTTTTGATTTTGATTTTTTAATTCAAGTATCATCTGGAAGAATATCTTTTAGTTTTAAGTAGTTTTGCTTTGTTATCGTAGTTATTTTTGTTTTCAATGTGTAGTTTAATTGATCATAATCAGAGGATGTAACCAGTATAATATACAGATATGGTTTATGTTTTTATTTTGCTTATGTTTATGTTGTGTTTATGTTTATGTCCTTATTTTGTTTGTGTTTATGCTTATTTTGTCTTGTTTATGTTTAAATCATTTTGTTTATGTTTAAATCTTTATGGAAAATTTAAATATACACAGAAGTAGAAAAAATAGTAAAAGTAGTACATGGCCCCAATTCTCACCTTCAAAAATTAATATTTTGTCAATATGATTTTATCAATATCACTACATACTCTTTTCCCACTTTGTCTAGGTTATTTATTATTATTATTATTTTGCCTAGATTATTTCAAAGCCTTGTACAGATATCATCTCATTTCACTTTAAATTAAAAACCCAATGACACTATGGCTATTACACCTAACAAAGTTAACAGGAATTTCTCAATATCAGCTAAGATCTAGTCTATTTAATAAAGCATTATATTAACAGTCCTAGCTTCAGAAAATAAGGAAAATGGAATCATTTTCAAAGTGTCTTTTGCATTGACCTATTTTGTTGTTGTGTTAACAAAAATATACATAAAATTCCTCTTAGCAGTTCAAAATGCAGTGAAATTAAATTCATGCAATGGATATTTGGCTGAAGAAATTGCTTAAAATTTCAAAGTCAAGCTAAAATGAGAAGACAGTTTTAAAAAATTGGTTTGAAATTACTTGTGACATTTAAAATAGAGTTGGGAATCTCAGAGAAGATGGCAGAGTAGGAGGGCCCTAAACTCACTTCATCCCACAGATACAAGTAGATAACACTCATACCTGCAAACAACACATATAATGACCCAAAGAATGGCCAAAGAAACTCCACAACTAGATGTAGAGAAGAGGCCACATTGACCAGGATAGAAAGGGCAAGGACTCAGTGGGAACCTAAACTCAATGGATCTGAACACTGGAGGGAGGTAGCCAAGAGAGCTACAGCACGAAGAGGGATGAGAAACAGATTATCACATGGGGGAGCCTGGAGGGGAAGAGGAATCCCCATAGCATTTGGCTTTGAAATTCAGAGGGGTTGAATTCTGTGAGTGCTTACAACCATTGGGACTTAACGCCTGGAACTTTAAAAATCAGCAGGCTTGGCTCTGGGAGAGCCCAGAGGACAAGAGGAAGTTGAGCCCCTACCATTAAAGAGAGAGCAGAGCAAAGAGCCTGCAGAGATACTGCTTGGAAACAGCAGTTTGAAAGGCATCTGGGGCTTATGGGAGGGAGAGCAAGTTCAGTTGCTGAGAGTTTGCTGAGGAACTTCTCCAGGAACAAAGGAGCTGGCAGGCTCCATTACCTCCCATCATGAACACACAACCACCTGTGGGAACTGGCACAGCAGTGGCATTCTCTACCTAACTTGCTTACACCACATTCCCCCTGCAGCCAGGCATGCACTTAGTCCTGGTGCTGCAGATCCCCTCCTCCAGAAAACCCCTGCAAACCTCGCCAACACTGCCTCTCCTGACCTCTCATGAAGGACATATGCACCCTTGTTAAAACAGCACCCCCTGCCCACATGTGCTTTGTAGAGCAGCCAGCCAGCCCTATATCCATGGTGGCTGTTCATCCCCCATGGAGGAGGACCAGTGCCACCTAGTTAAAAGTGCACATCCCACCCACTACTTGCAAGAGCAGGAGACTGTAGCTGATGTTCCTAACACAAAGAAACAGATACAGAGAGTTAGGCAAAATGAGGAGACAGAGGAATATGTCACAAATGAAAGAATAGGACAAAATCACAGCAAAATACCTCAGTGAAACAGATATAAGTAATATGCCTGATAGAGAATTTAAAGAATGATTATAAAGATACTCACTGGACTTGAGAAAAGAGTGGAAGACATCAGTGAGATCTTTAGCACAGAGATAATAAAGAACCAATCAGAGATAAAGAACATAATAAATGAAATTAAAAATATACTTGGTAGAATAAACAGCATGCTGGACTAAGCAGAGGAATGAATTAATGAACCAAAAGACAGAGTAATGAAAAGTAATAAAGCTGAACAAATGAGGAAAAAAAAGGACCATGTAAAATGAAAACAGACTTAGGGAAATCAGTGACTTGATCAAGTATAATGACATTCACATTACAGGGATCCCAGAAGAACAAAGGGAAAAGGGGCAGAAATTTTATTTGAAGAAATAATAGCTGAAAATTTCCCTAATCTAGAGAAGAAAACAGATACCTAGATCCAGGAGGCACAGAGACCTCCCCTATTAAAATCAATCAAAGGAGATCCACACCAAGACACACAGTAATCAAAATGGCAAAAATTAGTGATAAAAAGGTTTTTTTTTTTGCAGCAGCAAGCAAAAAGAAGACAGTTACATAGGGAAACCCTGTAAGGCTATCTGTAGATTTTTCAGCATAAATTTCTGTAGGCCAGAAGAAAGTGGCATGATATATTCAAAGTGCCAAGTGGGGAAAACTCGCTGGATAGAATACTTTATCCAGAGCAAGGCTATCATGAAGAATAGAATGAGAGAAGAGTTTCTAAGACAAAAACTGAAGGAGTTCAAGACCACTAAATCAGCCCTACAAGAAATATTAAGGGGAACTCTTTGAGTGGAAAGACCATAAGTGAGAGTATGAAAGTAGGAAACACAGAAGCAGTAAAACTAAATATTTCTATAAAAAATTAGTCAAGGGATTCACAATGGAAGGATGTAAAATATGACACCATATACCTAAAACATGGTGAGGAGAGGAGTAAATAATGGATTCAAACTTAAGTGACCATCAACTTAATAATGTCTGCTATATTCAGAAGATGTTATAAATAAATCTAATAGTTACCATGAATCAAAAATCACTAATAGATAGATAGGCAAAGAATAAAGAAAAAGGAGTACAAGTATATCATTAAAGAAAGTCAATGAACAATTAAAGACAGCAAGAGACGGATCAGCAAAAACTATAAAAATAACCATAAAACAAGTAACAAAATGGCAATAAATACATATCAAAATTACTTTGAATGGAAATGGACTTAGCACTCCAAACAAAAGACATAGGGCGACAGAGTGGATAAAAAAACAAACCCATCTATATGCTGCCTACAAGAGACTCATTTCAGACTTAAAGACACCCTCAGATTGAAAGTGAAGGGATGGAGAAACAAAAATTATGCAAATGGATGTCAAAAAAAAGCCGGGGTAGCAATACTTATATTGGACAACTAGACCTTATCAGACAAACAAGAGACAAAGAAAGACACTTTATATAAAAAGGGGACAATCCAACAAGAAGATATAACAATTGTAAATGCTTATGCACCCAACATGGAGTACCCAAATACATAAAACAGTTAATAACAAATATAAAGAAACTAATCAACAGTAATACAATTATAGTAGGGGACGTTAACAACCCACTTACATCAACGTACAGATCATCCAACAGAAAATCAACAAGGAAACAGTGGTTTTGAAAGACACACTGGGCTGGATGGATTTAATAGATACATTCATAACATTCCATCCGAAACAACAACCTACACTTTCTTTTCAAGTACACATGAAACATTCTCCAGAATAGATCACATATTATGCCAAAAACAAGCTTTAACAAATCCAAAAAGATCAAAATCATACCATGAATCTTTTCTGACCACCACACTATGTCTAGAAATCAACCATAAGAAAAAATCTGGAAAATCCACAGATACATGGAGGTCAGATAACATGTGGCTAAATAATGAACAGGTCAAACAAGAAATCAAAGAAATCAAAAAGTACATGGAAACAAACAAGAATGAAAACACAACGATCCAAAACTTTTGAGATGCAGCAAAAGCAGTTCTAAGAGGCAAGTTTATAGTAACAGAGGCCTACCTCAAGAAGCAAGAAAAATCTCAAATACACAACTTAACCTTATACCTAACGGAGCTAGAAAAAGAACAACAAACAGAAACCAAAAGTAGCAGAAGGAAGGAAATGATAAAAATTGAGCACAAATGATATAGAAACTAAAACAAAACAAAACAAAAAACCCAATAGAACAGATCAATGAAACCAGGAGCTGGTTCTTTGAAAAGAGTAACAAAATTGATAAGCCTCTAGGCAGAGTTATAAAAAGAGAAAGAGAGAGAGAAAGAGAGAGGACTCAAATAAATCAGAAATGAAAGAAGAGAAATAACAACCAATACCACAGAAATACAAAGTATTACAATGAATGTATGAAACATTTTATGTCAACAAATCAACCAAGAACAAATGGATAAATTCCTGGAAACATATAACCTACCAAAACTGGAGCAGAAAGAAATAGGAAATCTGAACAGACTGAGTACCAGCAATGAAATTGAATCAGTAATCAAAACACTCCGAACAAACAAAAATCCAAGATGAGAGGCTTTGCAGGCTAATTCTACCAAACATTTAGAGTTAACACCTGTTCTTCTCAAACTCTCTAAAAAGTACAAGAAGGAGGAAAACTTTCAAATTCACTCTAGGAAGCCAGCATAACTCTGATATCCAAACCAGAATAAGACACCACAAAAAAAAAAAAAAAAAAAAAGAGAGAGCGAGAACTGCAGGCCAATACCTCTGATGAACATAGATGCAAAAATCCTTAATAAAATACTAGCAAACCAAATCCAACAAGGCATTAAAAAAAGCTATCACCACTACCAAGTGGGATTTATCCCCAGAATGCATGAGCAGTTCAATATTTGTAAATCAATCAATGTGATACATCAAAAAGAGAAAGGATAAAAACTATATGACCATTTCAATAGATGCAGAAAAAGCATCTGACAAAGTGTAACATCCATTCACGATAAAAGCCCCCAAAACAAAGTAGGTTTAGAGAGAACATACCTCAATATAATAAAGGCTATATATGAAAACCCACAGCTAACATCATCCTCAATGGGGAAAAATTGAAAGCTTTTCCCTTAAGGACAAGAACAAGACAAAAATGTCTTCTCTTACCACTTTTATTCAACATAGTACTGGAAGTTCTAGCCACAGCAATCAGACAACAAAAAGAAATAAAAGGCATCCAAATCAGTTAAGGAAGAAGTAAAACCTTACTCACAGATGGCATTATACTATATATAGAAAACCCAAAAGGCTCCACCGAAAAAACTGCTAGAACTGATAAACGAATTTAGTAAAGTCACAGGATACAAAACCAATGTGCAGAAATCTGTTGCCCTTCTATACACTAACAATGAGGCAGCAGAGAGAGAAATTAAGAAAACAATCTCATTTATAATTGCACCAAAAATAATAATAGTAATAAACCTAACCAAAGAGGTGAAAGACATATACTCTGAAAACTACAAAACACTGATGAAAGAAATTGAAGACAATGCAAAGAAGTGGAAAGACATTCCGTGATCATGCATTGGAAGAATAAATACTATTAAAATGTCCATACTGGGCACCTGGGTGGCTCAGTGGGTTAAGCCTCTGCCTTCAGCTCAGGTCATGATCTTAGGGTCCTGGGATTGAGTCCTGCGTCGGGCTCTCTGCTTGGCGGGGAGCCTGCTTCCTCCTCTCTCTCTCTCTCTGCCTGCCTCTCTGCCTACTTGTGATCTCTCTCTGTCGAATGAATAAATAAAATCTTTAAAAAAATAATAAAATGTCCATACTTCCCAAAGCAATCTACACATTTAATGCAATCTGTATCAATATATCAAAAACACTTTTCACAGAACTAGAACAAACAATCCTAAAAGTCATATGGAACCACAAAAGATCCCAAATAGCTAAAGCAGTCTTGAAAAAGAAAAACAAAGCTGGAGGTATCACAATTCCAGGCTTTAAATTACGTCACAAAGCTATAGAAATCAAAACAGTATGGAACTGGCACAAAATAGACAAAAGGTTAACAGAACAGAATAGAAAGCCAGCCAGAAACTAAATCCACAATTATATGGTCAATTAATCTTCAACAAAGCGGGAAGAATAGCCAATGGGAAAAAGTCTTCAACAAATGGCACTGGGAAAACTGGTCAGATACATGCAAAAGAATGAAACTGGACCACTTTCTTACACCATACACAAAAATAAACTCAAAATAAATTAAAGACCTAAATATGAGGCCTGAAACCATAAAAATCCTAGAACAGAACACAAGTAATAACATCTCTAACATCAGCCATAGCAACATTTTTCTAGATATGTCTCGTGAGGAAAGGGAAACAAAAGCAAAAATAAACTACTGGGACTACATCCAAATAAAAAGCTTCTGTGCAGTAAAGGAAGCAATCAACAAAATTAAAAGGTAACCTACTGACTGGAAGAAGATATTTGCAAATGACAAATCTGATAAAGGGTTAGCATCTAAAATCTATAAAGAAATTATACAACTTAACACCCCAAAACCAAATAATCCAATTAAAAATGGGCAGGACATGAACAAATACCTCTCCCAAGGAGACCTTTAGATGACCAAGAGATACATGAAAAGATGCTCAATATCACTCATCATCCCCTGATGATACAAATTGCAAATCAAAACTATAATAAGATATCACCTCACACTTGTTGGGATGATAAAATAAAAACACAAGAAACAGCAAGTGTATGGAGAGAAAGGAACCCTTCTGCACTGTTGGTGGGAATGCAAACTGGTGCTGCCACTGGAAAACAGTACGGAGGTTCCTCAAAAAGTTAAAAAAAGAACTACCCTATGATACAGTAATTGCACTACCGGGTATTTGCCCCCAAAGCACAAAAACACTAATTCAAAGGGATGCATGCACCCCTATTTATTGCAGCATTATATATAATAGCCAAATTATAGATGCAGCCCCAAGTGTTCATTGATAGAAAAATGGCTAAAGAATGGAATATATATATAATATAATATTATAACATTATATTATAATGTAATAAAATATAGTCTATAATATAAGACTATATATTATAATATGTAATATTATAATAATACAATATATAATACATATAATATATAATGGAATATTATGGATTAAAGAATACACTTATGACAAAAAAAAATCGAAAGATTGTAACAATGAATATATGTACATATTTTACTTAGATTCAATGCTTCTTAACATTTTGCTACATTTGCTTTATTTCTCTCTTTTGATAGATAAGGTGTAGATATAGCCTACATATATATTTTTCAAAGAAACATTTGAAAGTTGCAGACATCATAAAACTTTACCCTGAAATACTCGAGCATGGGTCTCCTAAGTTTATGCTTCACTGTAACATCATATCCTTACCACATCTAAGAAAATTAACAATAATTCTGTAATAAAATATTACATTTAAATTGAGAATTTCCAAGTTGTCTTTAAAATGATTCTGTAGCTAGATTTTTTTCCAGTCAGGATTCCACAAAAATTCATGTTTTTAGTTGTTAACCACTTTTATTTTTTTTAATTCCAGTACTGATAATATACAGTGTTATATTAGCTTCAGGTATATATTATAGTGATTCAACAATTTCATACATCACCTACTGCTCATCACAAGTGCATTCCTTAATTCCTACCATCTCTTTCACCCATACCCCCACCCACCTCCCCTCTGGTAATCTTTAGTTTATTCTCTATAATTAACAGTTTGTTTCTTGGTTTGCGTCTAATCCTCCAAGTTTTCTATAGGCTTAAAATTTTTCAAACTAAAAAATTGAGGGGTGCCAGGGTGGCTCAATCTATTAAGGGTCCATCTCTTGATTTCAGCTTTCAAGATTTCTTGGGTCATGAAACTGAGTCCTGTGTCAGGCTCCATGCTCAGCAGAGTCTGCGTGAGATTCTCTCTCTCTCCCCCTCTGCCTCTACCCCCAACTCTCTCACTCTCAAATAAATAAATCTTAAAAAAAATAAAAAATTATAAGTTGAGAAATTAAAAAGGGATGCATTCTGAAAACATAAGAGCTTAAGCGCAGGTATAGCCTAAGATATGACAATAAGCAATCTCATATTGTCTGGATATTTATCTGAAAATGAAGTCATGGATTACTTTTATAATCAAATGTCAAAAAGCAGATAGAAATAAAATGAACAACTCCAAAGAGTTCGGTTATGGCAAATAGAATTTGAATGCTCTATGATTCATGAATGATTTAGATGTTCTTTCAAAGAAATGTGGTTAAGTAAAATCTTTCCAATACCTGGCATCAATTTTTTTCTCCCGTGTTAAAAGCAACTTATAATATTAAGGAAGTTTCAAAACTCTCTCTATATGCTTTATTCTAAGAGGAAAATATAGCAAATGTATCTGATTTCTTTATATGATTCCATGGCTAGCATTTGGTTTAAATTATATAAAAAGGCAAGCACAGGGGGCACCTGGGAGGCCCGGTTGGTTAAGCAACTGCCTTGGGCTCAGGTCATGATCCCAGGGTCCTGGGATAGAGCCCCATATTAGGCTCCCTACTCAGCAGGGAGGCTGCTTCTCCCTCTCCTTCTGCTGTTCCCCATTTATGTGCTCCTGCTCCCCTTCTGTCAAATAATACAAAATCTTAAAAAAAAAAAAAAAAGCAAGCAAGCACATCAGTATTTTTCTTTATGCTAAAACTCTAATTGAGGCTTCTAGCTGTGATGAAGTTAACAGAGACCAGATTTACTTTCCTTCCTAAAACAACCAGAAAATTGTACAAAATATATGAAACAAGAGTTTTCAGTAATTGACAGCAACTGTCATAGGAGAGTGATCTGAAAGAAGGGAAACAAATGGGCCCTATGATTGCCTCAGTTTACAGCTGTGGGCTGTCTTCAGGTACCAGCACAGGCAGGCAGCATCCAGAGACCAGTGATCTGAGTTGACATAAGACAGTCTGAAGTTCAGAAAGGCCAATATTATATTTTTAAGCAGCTCCAGCAATCTGCAGAGGTGTCTTTTTGAGCCTCTGGCTGGAATTAATCTGCATATGAGTATGCAGAAACTATCTGAGGCTAGAAAAAGAACTGTTGGAATGAGCAGGTAGAACAATCAATGGATCTCACACAGGGCTGAACAGAGGTCATGTTTTCCCCAGCCAGAGTGGAAGGTCCTTTTAATACACAGATCAATGGGAAGAGTCCTCATTAGGGCATTGCCTTAGTAGTCTCCCTATAATGTAAAGGCTGCTCTGGACCCTCCCAACAAAGCTTAAAAAGCAAGACTCTAATAGAAACCTGATTCCAAGAAACTCAACTATGTCCCAGTTCAAAATCCAAAAATATTTAAAGGAAAACAACAAAACATATTAAAGAGCATAAAATTTATAATGTCTGGGGTTCAGTAAAAAATTACCATGCATGCAAAGATGCAGAAAAATATGACCCATATACTGGAGAAAACTTAATCAACAGAAACTAACCCAAGATTAAAAAATTACAAAAATGATAGCACAGCTGAGAAGCATGTGAAGATATATCATTATAAATATGTCTTATAAAATGTCATTATAAATATGTCATATACTCAAAAGTAAAACATGAATATGATGAAAATAGATATAAAATATTTAAATAAAACTTGTAGAGATGATAAAATATGTGCAATTATATATATACACACGGAGAGAGAAAAAGAGAGGGAGAGAGAAAGGGTGGGAGGTTGGGATTAAACAGCAGATTATAACTACAAAGAAAAGATCAGAACTTGAAGACAATAAGAGAAATTTCTAAAATGAAATATATAGAGAAAACAAACAAAAAAGGGACATCAGTGACCTTTGGGGCAACATTGGGTGATCTAACATACATGTAACTTGTAGCTCAGAAGAAGAAAGGGAGAGCAGAGTTCAAGAAAATTATTTGAAGACTTAATAACTGAACATTTTCCAAATCTGGTATAAACTATAAATTCATTGATCTAAGAATCTCAATGAACAGAAACAACATGAAGAATAGCACATCAAGGTACATCATAATCAAATTGCCAAAAATAACAATACAAAAGAAAAAATTTTATTAAAGTCTGAGAAAAAGACATACACAGTTGGACAAAAGTAGTAACAGCAGACATCTTGTCTGAAACGATGCAAACTATCTGACAATGAAGCAATCTTTCAAAGTACAGATCTTCCTCAATTTACAATGGGGTTATAGCCCAATAAACACTCAAAAACTGAAATAAGTTGAAAATGCATTTAAGGGGCACCTGGGTGGCTCAGTCGTTAAGTGTCTGCCTTCAGCTTAGGTCATGATCCCAGGGTCCTGGGATGGAGCCCCTCATCGGGCTCCCTGCTCTGTGGGGGGCCTGAGTCTCTCTCTCCCACTCCCCCTGCTTGTGTTCCCTCTCTCACTGTGTCTCTCTGTCAAATGAGTAAATGAAATCTTTTTTAAAAAAAAATGCATTTAATACACCTAGTCCACCAAACTTATAGCTTAGCTTAGCCTACCTTAAACATGCTCAGACCACATACATTAGCCTACAGTAGGGCAAAATCATCTATCAAAACCTATTTTATTTGAAAGTATTGAGTATTTCATGTAATTTACTGAATACTGTACTAAAAGTGAAAAACATAATGACTGTAAGTATATCAGGATATAAACATATCCTCATCATGGCTTGGCTGGCAGGGAGTTGCAGCTGCCCAGCATCATGAGAGAGCAATTATACCACACATCACTAGCTGAGAAAGAAATGAAAATTCAAATTTAAAAGTTTTACTGAATACGTATCATTTTCACATAATTGTAAAGTCAAAAAATTCTAAGTTGAACCATTATAAGTCAAGGACCATCTGCACTGAAAAAATACCTTGTAACTTATAAATCTCTAGCTCACGTATCCTTTAAAAATGAAGATAAAATTAAGACTTTTTCAGACAAACAAAAGCTAACAGTATTAACTGCTGGCAGAACTGCATTATAAAAAAATACTATAGCAAGTTTTTCAGGTAAAAGGAAAATAATATCAGGTGAAAATTCAGATCAACAGAAAGCTATGGAGAAGGCCCATCACCAGTAAGGAGATTGAAACAGTCATCAAAAATCTCCAAACAAACAAAAGCCCAGGGCCAGATGGCTTCCCAGGGGAATTCTACCAAACATTTAAAGAAGAATTAATTCCTATTCTCCTGAAACTGTTCCAAAAAATAGAAATGGAAGGAAAACTTCCAAACTCATTTTATGAGGCCAGCATCACCTTGATCCCAAAACCAGACAAGGAGCCCATCAAAAAAGAGAATTATAGACCAATATCCTTAATGAACATAGATGTGAAAATTCTCACCAAAATACTAGCCAATAGGATCCAACAGTACATTAAAAGGATTATTCACCACGACCAAGTGGGATTTATTCCAGGGCAGCAAGGTTGGTTCAACATCCACAAATCAATCAATGTGATACAATACATTAACAAAAGAAAGAACAAGAACCATATGATACTCTCAATAGATGCTGAAAAAGCATTTGACAAAGAACAGCATCCCTTCCTAATCAAAACTCTTCAAAGTGTAAGGACAGAGGGCACATACCTCAATATTATCAAAGCCATCTATGAAAAACCCACCGCAAATATCATTCTCAATGGAGAATTGAGAGCTTTTCCGCTAAGGTCAGGAACACGGCAGGGATGTCCGTTATCATGACTGCTATTCAACATAGTACTAGAAGTCCTAGCCTCAGCAATCAGACAACAAAAAGAAATTAAAGGCATCCAAATCAGCAAAGAAGAAGTCAAACTATCACTCTTTGCAGATGATGTGATACTCTATGTGGAAAACCCAAAAGGCTCCACTCCAAAACTCCTAGAGCTTGTACAGGAATTCAGTAAAGTGTCAGGATATAAAATCAATGCACAGAAATCAGTTGCATTTCTTTACACCAATAACAAGACAGGAGACAGAGAAATTAAGGAGTCAATCCTACTTACACTTACACCCAAAACCATAAGATACCTAGGAATAAACCTCACCAAAGAGGCAAAGAATCTATACTCAGAAAACTATAAAGTACTCATGAAAGAAATTGAGGAAGACACAAAGAAATGGAAAAATGTTCCATGCTCATGGATTGGAAGAATAAATATTGTGAAAATGTCTATGCTACCTAAAGCTATCTACACATTTAATGCAATGCCTATCAAAATCCCATCCAATTTTTTCAAAGAAATGGAACAAATAATCCTAAAATTTATATGGAACCAGAAAAGACCTCGAATAGCCAAAGGAATATTGAAAAAGAAAACCAAAGTTGGTGGCATCACAATTCCCGACTTCAAGCTCTACTACAAAGCTGTCATCATTAAGACAGTATGGTACTGGCACAAAAACAGACACATAGATCAATGGAACAGAATAGAGAGCCCAGAAATAGACCCTCAACTCTATGGTCAACTAATCTTCGACAAAGCAGGAAAGAATACCCAATGGAAAAAAGACAGCCTCTTCAACAAATGGTGTTGGGAAAATTGGACAGCCACATGCAGAAAAATGAAATTGGACCATTTCCTTACACCACACACGAAAATAGACTCAAAATGGATGAAGGATCTCAACGTGAGAAAGGAATCCATCAAAATCCTTGAGGAGAACACAGGCAGCAACCTCTTCGACCTCAGCCGCAGCAACTTCTTCCTAGGAACAACGCCAAAGGCAAGGGAAGCAAGGGAAAAAATGAACTATTGGGACTTCATCAAGATCAAAAGCACAGCAAAGGAAACAGTCAACAAAACCAATAGACAACTGACAAAATGGGAGAAGATATTTGCAAAGGACATATCAGATAAAGGGCTAGTATCCAAAATCTATAAAGAGCTTAGCAAACTCAACACCCAAAGAACAAATAATCCAATCAAGAAATGGGCAGAGGACATGAACAGACATTTCTGCAAAGAAGACATCCAGATGGCCAACAGACACATGAAAAAGTGCTCCACATCATTGGGCATCAGGGAAATACAAATCAAAACCACAATGAGATACTACCTCACACCAGTCAGAATGGCTAAAATGAACAAGTCAGGAAATGACAGATGCTGACGAGGATGTGGAGAAAGGGGAACCCTCCTACGCTGTTGGTGGGAATGCAAGCTGGTGCAACCACTCTGGAAAACAGCATGGAGGTTCCTCAAAAAATTGAAAATAGAGCCACCTTATGACCCAGCAATTGCACTACTGGGTATTTACCCTAAAGATACAAACGTAGTGATCCGAAGGGGCACGTGTACCTGAATGTTTATAGCAGCAATGTCCACAATAGCCAAGTTATGGAAAGAACCCAGATGTCCATCAACAGATGAATGGATAAAGAAGATGTGTTATATATATACAATGGAATACTATGCAGCCATCAAAAGAAATGAAATCTTGCCATTTGCGATTACATGGATGGAACTAGAGAGTATTATGCTTAGCGAAATAAGTCAATCGGAGAAAGACAATTATCATATGATCTCCCTGATATGAGGAAGTGGAGATGCAATGGGGGTGGGGGTTAAGGGGGTAGGAAAAGAATAAATGAAACAAGATGGGATCAGGAGGGAGATAGACCAAAAGAGACTCTTAATGTCATAAAAAAAACTGAGGGGGGTGGGGGGTAGGGGTGTTGGGAGAGGGTGGTGGGGTTACATTATATGTTTAAATAAAAATAAAAATTAAAAAAAAAAGAAAGCTATGGAGAACACCAGAAATGTGTTCCAAAAAAGATATTTTCCAATTAAAAAAACTTTTTAAAATATTGGCAACTAAAAATAAAAATATTGACAACTAAAACTAAAAATAATAACAATGTATTATAGGGCTTATAATATACATGGAAGTAAAATGTATGACAATAATATAAAGGATAAGAAGGGGGGTGTTAAAATGTTCTGTTATAAAGTTCTTACAATATATGTGAAGTTGTATAATGTTAATTAGACTGTGATACCACAAGTGGGGTAAAACTGTTTTGTTCTCCATAGAATTATCAGTAAATGTTTATGTACAGTTTTTGCATGTGATGTTTCAGGCTTCAGTGTCTTTGTACATATTGTTTCCTATGCCAGGAATGCCTTCTCCATTCTACCAGATGAATTCCTAAGCTTCCCTCTTCCTTCAGGAGCCTAAGACTCCATGTCTCTTCTTCTAAAAATCCTTCCTTTATTCCGTTTCTCCTACTTCTATTCTCAGTTAGTCATTTAATCCTCCCTATCCCCAGAGAACCTCATAAATAGTTCTGCTAGCACACATTTCATTTTATGATAAAATTGCCACTATATACATAACATATACATACCTGTTAGTTCTCAAGGGTAAAGACTTATCTTTCTTATTTATCTCTAAATATCCCCCCAAACTAGCATCATTCCTATTAATGTAGAAAGCATTCCTTAAAGCAGTCTTTGCAGTTTTATGCCAAAACTTCTTTTATTCCTGCTTCTGCCTTTACCAGAATACTGTAAGCCACTTCCAGAATCTTCTCTCACCTCTAACTTCATGAAGGTAGTAAGAGAGATGAGAAGCTAGGTAAACATCTGTATATGGGCAAGGATCTCTTTACTATTTTTAAAATCTTCAAGGCTATACACTATTTAATAATTTAAATATTTTTAAGTTTCTTAAATTATAATACGCAAGTTAAACTTACTTCTGCCATTAATTCTAATGGGGCATGAGTATCCTTACTAGGGTTACTGTCTTCATCATTATCTTCATCATTGGTATCATCCTCACCATCATCGTCCGTTGACTCAGACAACTTATCATCAATATCCTGAAGGCAATGTTCATTATTTTTCTCCTGCTCTGCAAGGACTGTATCTTTAACCACTTGACCTAAGATGGAATATACATAATTTAGTCAATAAATATTAAAAAGTTCAAAAATTAAAAATGGTTACTCCTAAATTAAAATGTAGCAAATGTACATGTTTACTATATAGTCTCCTGTAGTTTATTTTTTTCATGACTAAATGGTACCACAATGATCTTACTTGATTTCCATTTCCAGAAAAGGTAGTAAAACTGACATGAGGAAAAAATCCAAACCATTAACGCTAAATTAATCTTAGTATTAGTTGTTTGATGCTTAAAATTTTAATATACGGAAAAGAATTTGTTTAAAAAAATATGATTTCAAGGAAAAAGAAATTAATGCTATTCTCTCCAGAAATACGTTTGTATTATATATATAATATAATACATTATGTTATAATGTATTTCCAGAAATACATTACCTTCATATAGGAAGGTAAATATGAAATAAAGCCTTGGAGAGGCTGAACAGTAAATAATTCTTAGGCAGGTGGGGTCACTACTTGGATACCTGGGTACTGAAAAATAAAAATAAGCCCTAATGACTACTCATCCAGTGCTCAACACTAGGAGGAGTCACAGGAACTCAAAAATGAACAGTTCTTGACCTCGGGTACTCATTCGCACTCTAACTGGGGAGTCAGAAACATAAAGGATAACTATAAAACAGTATAGCAGTATGGTGACAGACATGTACTAGGTAAATGATAGCAGAAAGGAGGGCCCCGTGCCACTCTGGAGAGTGGTCAGGAATCGTCCAGTCTGAGCAGATCAGTTTTTCCAAGGGGAGAGAACAACATGAGGCAACACAGAAACAAGAATGTGTGTGGCGTTGACAAAGCATTTTGATGCTGCCTAGGGGTCAAGGTTGATACTGCAATGGTGACAGATGTGTCTGGAAGGGTAGGTAGATCGTGGGGTTTTGTGGACCAGGAGCCTTGGAGTTAGGGCCATATTCTAAGAATAAAGGAGCTACTAATAAAGGATTTTGAGTAGGAAAACAAGTATGATCAATTCCACATTTTTTTAACTGAAGTATTTTTTCTATTTTTTTATAGGTTTTATTTACTTATTGGACAGAGAGAGACACAGCGAGAGAGAGGGAACACAGGCAGGGGGAGTGGAGAGGAAGAAGCAGGCTTCCTGTCGAGCAAAGAGCCAGATTCAAGACCCCGGGATCATGACCTGAGGTGAAGGCAGATGCTTAACAACTGAGCCACCCAGGTGCCCCCAACTCTGCATTTCTGAAGGAACACTTAGCTAGCAGGGTGGAAAGTATAGTTGAGGGGAGATTTAAAAAAAAAAAAAAAGAGCAAGGAGAGAAGTTAGAGGTCTCTTTAAAAAGTCCAGGTGAGAGAGATGATTAATGATAGGGCACTGGTAAAACAGGGATGGAGAGGAGGGAGAGCTTAGAGAAATATTTAAGAAGTAAAATCTCCATGATACAAGCTATTAGAACATTTTCCAATAGTATAATTCTTACACTATCTTCATTCATTTTGCCATATGAGTATCACCTACACTATTTACTCAATATTTTTCCTTGAATCTACTTTAACATTTAAGATTTTATCAGGTCATAATATTGCCATCCATAAAACTGATACATGTATGAATAAAAATAACATACAATAATACTAACAAACATTATATACCATTACTCTTCTGAACATTACATATATCAACTCATTTAATTCTCTCAGTATCTCAATGAGGTATATACTATTGTCACCCTGTTCACAGATGAAACTGAGGGACACAGCAGTTAAATAACCTACCCGACTTCACACAGTAATTAAGTGGCAGAACTGGGAGTCAGTTTGGCTCAAGTTCATATTCCTAACCATGTCTTAACTTTTTTCTGACACATATGGATATACAGTACCATTAAACTAATTAATAAAAAAAAAAGTGTGTGTGTTTCCTAAGATTCTCTTTGGGAAAGACTACTGAATGAGCTTGTCAACTGTTCTGGCTCTCCTGATGTCTCAGTTTCAAACAGAACTTGCATGATATCTCGCTTTCATGTACGATTTTGAGTGTATGGAAGTCTTGTGACATGGGAATTTGGCCATTAGCTACTCCAAATCATGTAGAGACACTAGTTAGAAAGAAAATGAGGAAATCCAGCAGAGCTTGAGAGAGGACAATGTAAAGAAAATGCAGGCCAAAAAAAAAAGAAAAGAAAAAGAAAGAAAGAAAGCTGATAAAAACTCCCCACTCTAAAGCAAACTTCTGCCTAAACCAAAATATGCTACCCTGGAAAGGGATACTGGTCCTTCCTAGAATGGCTAGGCTCTGCATGCCATCTACCTGCTTCTGTTTCATTTACAGTCTCCATTCAGCTCACAGCCACCCTGATCTTCTGGTGGGTACCCAGCCTGCTCACAGACTCATCACACTGATGTCATCAGAGGAAGGTCATAATAAGGAATTAAGGACTTTATGTGATGTCACAGGGTCTCCTTCGATTCACAAACGCTGAACATCAAAGGAAATATCCGGATCCCTAGAGTTAAGATAGTCCTCCCCCAGGTGCCATTTATTTATATTATAGCACCCACTACAACGTGTCATTGTCTTATTTATTATTTATTTTTAATAGTTGACTATCTCCCATTAGAATGTGAACTTCATAAAGGCAAGGACCTTGCCTATTTTGAACTATTGTATCCACAGCTTCTAAAACAGTCCTGGGACTCAATAAACTGTGTTGGATGAATGGAACATAATGCTTTCACAAGTATTTTAATTCATTTGAAAATTTAATACCTCATCATTATCATTTTATATAATGTATACCATGGATTCCATACCCAACTGCATATCAGAATCATGTGGTACATGAATTTCAAAAATTACTGGTTCCTATGACCCACTCCAGACCTATAGGATTGTCAGTATCCCAAAGGTCATGGAGGAGGCCTCAATTAGAAGGTACATTTAATCGCACAAAACAAATGTTATCACCTGTGCTTTCCTTTAAGAAGGAAGATGACCATGGCTTAGACTGTAGATTCATTTCTGTATCTTTATTTTCAATACTCTTTGAAGATGCTCTATTTTCAGTGTTCTTTAAAGAAGCTGTATTTTCAGTATTTTTTGAAGAGACTTCCTTCCTAAATGTTAAAATAAATAGTGACAAAATACTTTCCTAGGTCACAGTTCTATTTAAAGCTTCACACACATTCATACATATACACTTAATATAAACACAAAATATATCAACAATAAACTGGATAGCTAAAATGTGGTATCTTTTTTGTAGAAGTGTATTAAAAATAAATTTTACTGATGATTAAAATTCTATTTCTACTTGGCATTTGTCATTGTGTAATGATCCTTAAAATCTTCTCAGGGTTCTTTAACATAGAGCATACAAGCAATCAATTATATGAATGTCTTTGGCACATCATTATAATATGTTGGAATAAAACTAGGAATACTAGCCTTGAGGTTTTTATAGATTTATAAACCAATTCTCACCATTGCTAAATGCTACACTTATGGAGAGAGTCCAACACTAATATCAAACCTTGGTCATAACATAAAGTAGCCTGCTTTTTCATTAAGTAGCCAAAATCAAAATGAGTTAATTTTCTCTTTAGACTTTAAGCCTGAAACTTCATGTCACAAATAATGCATTAAGACAGAGGATTTTTGGGTGGTGCACTGTTTACAGAGACAGGTACTCCTGCTCCTGGAAAAATAATCCCAAGTCCCTTTTCTGTGGTTTTAAGATTCTTTTAATATGTCTCCTTTACCAAATTAAAAAAAAAATTCAACTTCTACTTTGCATGTCAAGACATAAAAAGATGTGAAGCATTTTCTTGCCCCAGTTATGGTGGCTCTTTTTCCCACTGACATATGAATCCAGAACATGAATACAGTTAAGTCAGTGATCTTGTACAGTGACTTAGCAAACGGGCTGAACAGCCTATCATGGGAGGGAACGGAATCTCATTTCCTCAACATATACACCTAAAGCAAAACCCCTCTCTAGTAATGGAAAGTGCCAAGTTGATTTACATTTGTTCTGCCTCTGCCCTCCTTGATTTCCTAATTGTGAAAAAAAAAAAAGCATCCAAGATGAAACTCTACATCTAAAAAGTTAAGAAAATCAGTTAAGTATTTAATTTCTAGTGAGATTTCTGTTATGTTACAACTTGCCACAAGTGATTACTAGAATTTATATGCTCTAATATCTAATCTAAATAAAAGAACTTTGCTATCTCCCCCCCACCGAATTAATGTTTGGTTGAATCCAAGATACCATGTATTTATTGTAAGATATACTGTTATTTAAGAAAGAAGTTTAAGTGTAAGATGCCATCAATTGTAAGATGTTAGAATATGAAGAAAATGTGTGCTTTACAATCTATGAGATATGGTACTTAGATATTCACTAATTATATCCCTAAAAGAGGGAATTTGTCTGGTCTAGTTCTGAGTATTTAAATAATTGGAAATGTCTCTAATAACCCTAATGATACAACATGGAGGAAACCAATGCCCAATATTAAATGGGATATTACTATTTGGAAGCAGTGAACATGTCATAAAAATACATATGAGAATCAACAAAATCATTTTAACAGTAAAATACGAATTCCTTTTCTGCTCACTTTCCGTAGTCTTTCTCATATCTAGTTTTGTTTTTTTTTTTAAATATTTTATTTATTTATTTGACAGACAGAGATCACAAGCAGGCAGAGAGGCAGGCAGAGAGAGAGGAAGGGAAGCAGGCTCCCTGCTGAGCAGAGAGCCCGATGCGGGGCTCGATCCCATTACCCTGAGATCATGACCTGAGCTGAAGGCAGAGGCCCAACCCACTGAGCCACCCAGGCGCCCCTCTCATATCTAGTTTTAAAGAATCAACGGCCCAAGGTCCAACCTCTTCTTCAAATACAATCTTTTGACTTCCGTTTGAGAAAGTGACATTATTTAAGAAAAATAGATAACTGAACTGGTATACTCTAAAAGATTTGTTTTCTTTAATTCAAATAGTTACAGTTGAGGAAAGATTCAAATTTTTACTTTATATAATATCCTTTGGAAATGGAAGATGTTTATTTTAGTTTCTACTTAGGTTAGGTTAGAGATTCAGTCAAGTTAGATATCCTACTGAAACATATTTATGTCAGAGCATAGATAACCTAGATTTTGGACTGTTCTTAAAAATCTGTTAAGAGTTTTATGCATTTTTATGAAACGGCCCCAAATTTCTATTGGGATAATTTTTTCAGTAAGTTTAGATTTCAAACATTGTTTTAAAAATCATTTAAACTTGTCAAACATAGGCTTAAAACTGAAATTGATTAAAACTTACTTTTCTGAGAATATCCTAGCTACATTTAGAGAGACTTGTGTTGGTAAGGTACAAAGTTTGCTTGCCAATCCTGGTCTACGTCCAAAGAGGCATTTACTTAAAGCATAAAAATGGAAATAAAAAAACAAACTTGTCATTCATCTTAGAAGAGATAAAACATTCGATTATGAAAAACCTATAGATACAATTTTTCCAATTGAATGCTGTGGATTTATTTCAGGCATTCACCGCCCCCCCCCATCTTTCAGTATGCTTGAAAGCTTGACCCCAAACCCAACAGATCAAAGGTCCAAGATCTATAAAACTTCATCTAGCATTAAAGATATATTTTACTTTTATTGCTGAAAATTCCTAATTACATGCAACTTGTTGGGCAGACAAAATCTTTCACACACAGGATCCATGGGGAAAAGAGGAAATAATAAATGTGGGCTTTGCAGCACAAAAATTTGAAACCCTTTGTTTATAAGTCCATACACTCCTTATGCCTCAGAGTAGAATAAAGTAGTTGTCAGAAGATTAAGGCAAATCCACTGCCACTGCTTCACTTGACAAAGGAAGATGCGGGGTTTGGGTGGACAGAGGAGGTGCTGCTGCCAGAAGGAGGTGGAGAGTGGAATGAAAGCTATACTGGGAAAATGCATCAACTTTCCAGGTCACACTGCTCTTCACGCAAAGGCCCTCCATGATTTTCTATTTTCCTACGTGATCATTTTTTTTCCAGGACTGGCCCTGTTTACTTTGAACTCTGGGTAAGGTACCTAGGTGACAAAGTCACACACCTGTGAAACTTATTGGCTACACTACCCATTCCTCCTCCTCCCTCCAAACAACAATCAAACCAAACCCAAACTATTCTCTGCAAGTGAACTGAAGGGAAGATGATCTTTTTGTCCTTGTAACAATTAATTTGATAAGCAGATGCAATTATTAATGAGATCAAGAGAACAAGTAATCACTCTGCTTTTCTATTTTGGCCCAGGCTACATTTGATTTATCCCTGAGGTTTAACTCAGGATGTGGATTTCCCCTTGCTTCAGTTCCAACACTGCTTATCACTGTCTATGAACATCAGTATTCACAGACACAATAGTAATATATTTTCATTAATGACCTATTATTATTGAAAATTATATCATACTTCCTTCAAAGACTACTAAAATTTTCTTACATTTTTAAAATGTAAATATTTTTCAACCATGTAATTGGATATAGATACATATTCACATATAGATTAATATACTTAATGGGGCATTTATTTTTTCTGATATCTATAATAATCTGTAATAAACAGGTTCTCTGTCTTTGATCTGTTATACATTCTCTTTAATACAAAAAAATGTATTTAATATATAATTTACAACAAAGGCCAAGGTGACTCTAATTTTAATTTTTAGCTTTGACAGCATGAAAATTAAAATGCATATTGCATAATGTGAAAAATTTTCCAGTCACTTTTATTCAGAATAAACCAAAATAATATCAGTTTGGCACCATTCTACCAATCTGTCAATAATTGATCTCTATGAATGTGTTTTATGATCAACTTTCAAAGTTTAATTTTGCATGGAATTAATAATAGAATTTTTTCCTTAGGAGGTAGGAGATGATCATATCAGGAATGGTTTTGATGAATTATCAGAATTAGTGCCTTGAACAAAGCAGGTCCTTAATATTTAGCTACTATACTGAAACTGGATCATGATTCTTTTTAACACTAGCCCCTTCAACTAATTGGGGTGATCAGTTTCCCCTATTTAGTAGAATGATTCATCTCATAGTAAATAAAGAATCTTTAATTTTGAAGTAAATATTCATTTAAAGGGAAATTCTGAAAGAAATGAGCAAGTATCAAAAGGAAATAGGAATGAACAATGAAAGTAATAAAAGTGAAATACAGACTACTTGGTATTTCAGCATTTAAAAAGTAGAAAACTATTATCTATACCTCTAAATTTTTATCAAAATTCATTTTTCATTTTAAATGTTCTCTTATCTAAGTAACAACTGCTTTCACTGAAGCAAAAGCTAAAGTGCTAATCCATGCATTTCTGGCCTTTCAAATTTAATTGGATGACAAATGATTGCATTATCTAGTTCTAATTGCTTAAAAGGCATGTGATAGATCAGCTGCACAACCAGAAACATCTTCTTACTCTGACATTGCTTCATTTGGTTCAATCATCACTTTTCCTAAAAGAGAAGAAAAAAACCAACTCAGTATTTCATCGTCGTGATGTTCCAAACAGAAATTCCTGATCGGCAAATACATTTCAGCTTTTTTTTTTTTTTTTTTATTTTTTTTTATTTGTCAGAGAGAGAGGGAAAGAGAGCTAGCGAGCACAGGCAGACAAAGTGGCAGGCAGAGGCAGAGGGAGGAACAGGCTCCCTGCCGAGCAAGGAGCCCGATGTGGGACTCGATCCCAGGACGCTGGGATCATGACCTGAGCCGAAGGCAGCCGCTTAACCAACTGAGCCACCCAGGCGTCCCCATTTCAGCTTTTTTTAAATGAAGCAATATAAAAAAGGATTTAACTACTAAGACTTCAACTATAGTCAATCACTCCAGCAGACTATCTTCTTAATATTTAGGACCAAATGGTGATGAAACATGCTCTTTTTAAGTAATGAATCATTTACCTGTTGCGTCAAACACTAGCAATCTGCCATTCTGTTTATATTTTTGTACCTAAAATAGAAGGAAAAATAAAAACTAGCATTATTATTATTGTAGTTTGAGGTATTTGAAATAATTTAAAGGCTAATATGCATAACCTTTAAATAAACATCTCTTATCTAGGCTAAAATATAATTTTATACTAAAGCCAATTTTTTAGAAACTATGTAAATTGGTAGTAAAAGAGATCTAAAAATAATTTATATAGTCTTATCTTACAGCATCTGTCTTGTCTAGATAATTCTTGCAAAAAAAAAAAACCCACTTCCTAAGTCTTTAAATACTGTATAAATTTAGACAATAAATAAAACAATGCAGGACTCTATCAGAAGGATATTAAATATTTTGGCTTTTTTATATAGTAGTGTCACTTTCATCCTAACTCTAAAACCTCATTCTTTTGGATTATGAGGTGGGTTAAAAAAAAAAAAAAAAAGGTCTAGAGAAAGTAGCCCTTTCCCTTTTCCCCATTTTACGTCAGAGCTTATGTAAAAAGAGCTATAGGAATGATTTTGCATGTTAGAAAAGTGATGTATTAAATAAGCCTCTAATCCTCTGCTTCTGTTTTGGTTTTACATAATTTGGACTCTAGATCCAGATCCAAATACAATCAACAGCAGGTTAAGGATTCCCCTTTCCTATTGAGCTGACCCCAGAAACCATAAATTCATCTTGGCTCATTCTTCTAACACCACTTCTCTTCCCTACTTCCACAAAATAAAACAACATAAATCAAACTAACTGCCATATTCCAGTTCATCTGTGTTATGAAAAACAGTGTATTTAAGCCAGAACAAGAAATTTTTTCATGGTATTTCAAGATAAGAGATATTTTAAATAAAATATTTTTATTTCAATAAATACATCTAGAAATGTTTTTTATTTTACCCAAAGATACATTTTAAGATTTCATTTATTTATTTATTTGACAGAGAGAGAAACAGCGAGAGCAGGAATATAAGCAGGGGGAGTAGCAGAGGGAATGCAGGCTTCCTACTGGGCAGAGAGCCCTATGTGGGGCTCAGTCCAGGACTCTGGGATCACAACCTGAGCAGAAGGCAGATGCTTAATGACTGAACCACCCAGGCACCCCCCAAAGATACATTTTAAAATGCAATTCTTAAAAAAAAAAAAATGCAATTCTTACAAGTTCCCCTATGCATTTATTAATACTTATAAATTACAATATTTTCTTTGTGAATGTTTGCCTTTCTTAGGTTACCCTATATAGATTTTCCTATATGTTAGCCCTTTACATATTTGGGTAAATTTAATTTTAATTATAAAGACAAAAATCAACTTTTAATGGTTTTTGTTTGAGAGACCACAATTAAATTTTTCATAAATAACAATTCACTTGCCCTCTCCTTCACCAACACTTGCTGTCCCCACATCTCAAGCAAGACTTCAAAAATTTGTGGTAGTAGTACATACTAGGGATTTCTGGAATACAGAATTCAGGGCCAAGACTGTGGACAATAAAAAAAAAGCTCCTATTTTGTATCAAGTTTTTCTCTTTTTAAATCTGTCTCCCTCGTACTGATTTATACTCTGGAATAAAGCATGGGTACATAAACTTTTGCCCCAGGCTTTGTTTTCTGGGAAATCCTGATCAAGCCAGACATTATATATGTTACTAATCTGGTTATCCCTCTGAGAAATTCAGGGAGAGTTTAAGTCCATCATAAAAGCAAGGTATCTTTTCAGGAAAAACAGTTGCAGAAGACCAGGGATACCTGGGTGGCTCAGCGAAGAATCTGACTCTTGATTTTGGCTCAGGTCATGATCTCAGGGGTTGCCTGAGGTGGAGCCCAGTGGTGGCCAGCTCAGCACGGAATCTGCTTTGATATTCTCCCTCTCCCTCTGCTCTGCCCCCCACCCTCACTGTGGCCCTGCCCCAGGGACTCACAGGAGCACACTTTCCCTCTAAATGAATACATAAAATCTTATAAAATCTTAAAAAAAAAAAAAAAAAGGTTGCAGAAGACCAGACTCTAGGATAAATGCTTCTCCAGAGCAGTAGAGCTCAAAGGCTGAAACAATAAAGGCCCTAACAAAAGAAATCCAAGATGACCTGTCATGAGAGGTACTTTCCGGATTTCCATAATCCTGTGGTAACCCATTTGTCTGAGTAGACATCCTCTTTATATTTATATTCTCTCCTTTCTAGCTCTAGGATCTTTATGAATTGCTACATTCTACCTTTTACCTGGATGAAAGGTCAGTGCCTATAATTCTCTCTTTTTCACGGGATAAAAGAAAAACCTAGGATGGGCAGATCCCAGCCCT
Organism: Taxidea taxus jeffersonii; assembly: GCA_003697995.1. Taxonomy (NCBI): domain Eukaryota; kingdom Metazoa; phylum Chordata; class Mammalia; order Carnivora; family Mustelidae; genus Taxidea; species Taxidea taxus. The sequence goes on from ML104118.1 coordinate 49,464, forward strand.
TGATGGAAACTCAAGCTCTGCTAGGTCTGGATTTATCATTACCTAGGAAATGTCCATTTAATCTCCTTCCATAAAACTGAATTCTATGGGGTGGGGAGCAGTACAGAGTGACACTCGAGAGTTGGGGCTCTTTAGTGAAAGAGACTGGATTCATGGCCCAGTTCTACCACTTTCCATGTAAATTTCAGTAGGTTATTTAACTTCTTCAGGCTTCAATTCCTCCATCTGTAAAACGGAATCACAATAGTGCCACCTTCACTGGATCATTATAAGAATTAAATAGGATGATCTGGTAAAGTGTTTAGCATAGCACCTGGCATATAGGAGGGATGCTGTAGAAATAACGTGATTTGTTTTGTGTTTGTTTGTTTTAAGATTCTATTTATTTGACAGACAGATATCACAGGTAGGCAGAGAGAGAGAGAGGAGGATGCAGGCTCCCCGCCAAGCAGAGAGCCAATGCGGGGCTCGATCCCAGGACTCCGGGATCATGACCCAAGCTGAAGGCAGAGGCTTTAACCCACTGAGCCACCCAGGCGCCCCAAGTGATGTTTTATCTAAAGGAAAAGCTAGCAAGATGTCCTAGGGGGCTGGTTAAGATTGCTTAGGGAACCAAAAAGAAGGCTTTACTGTGATTGAGACAAGCATACTAGTTCTGAAGACTTTTAATTAATTAATTAAAAAACCACATCAGCTCCAAAGTAATGATACTTGCTTAAAAAGATCATTGATTGCAGGGAAAAAACAGACTAATTGAGAACACAGGTAGAGTTAAAGCAGTGACTGATAAGTTGAGCACAATGAGGTCCAACCGTTGTATAAGTAACATGTATTTTTCAAATAACTATCAGTATGCAAAAAAAAATCTCTGAAAGGAAATGCTCTCACAAAAGAAACATAATAGTTGACTCTGAGTAGGAAAAAGGGATGGCTGCAGGACTGGGGTAGGCGGGAGTTTTTTTTACTTCATGTCCATTTGTATCTCTTGACCTTTGAACAAAATACATGTATCTATTAAAAAAAATAGTCTTTAAAAAAAAAACAAAAAACAAATACCATTTAAAATTTGCAACACTGTGTTTATCTCTCTGTTTATCCCTCTCTTACAGGCATGTATGTTGGCCTTGTGCTACTTTCTCTTCTCCACCTAGTGGTCCCTATTCAAATTGGGGTCATGGTATCCAGAAACAATGGTATAGAGATGCACACCTTGTATATTCATTACTATTGTATATGGCTAATTTTAACATCACAACATCCATTTAATCAGCCTTTGGAGTCTCTACCAAGTATACCCACTGGTTTTTGAACATGGCAGACTCTTCTGATGTATTTCAACAGTCCCAGTGGTAATGGGAACAACAGTTATGATAGTTCCTGATTTCCATGTCTATTTCATGTTCTGAAATTTAATGTCTATTTACAACAAATGTTTGATGAGCGCCTACCATGTACCTTAGCACATATGTCTGTGATAAGCTCCAGGGATACAAGAGAAGCCCAGAATTTTATAGGGGAAACAAGTATTCACTTTCCATATACAGGATAGACCAAGCTTCAAAGTACTGTACTAAATGCTTCCCTCTAATATAATTTTCAATACTGCCCAAATAGGATCAGTTAAATCCCTTCTTTTGAGCTCATGGACTGGGGATGCCCAAAGAAACAGAACTGGAAAGACAAAGGAAGAGAGTCTAGTCAACAGAGCTGTCCCTGAACAACTTTTCAGTTCCAGAATACAGTTCTGAGGACTGTCCTCCAGGTTTGCTGTATTCCCACAGGTATGATTTCTACAAGTATCCTAGAATATGATATTATTCTACCTCCTATGGGAAGCAAGAGTCAGGCTTCATGATGGAGGTGCTATTTATTTAGCCAAGTAGGCAGTCAACAGAAGGGGAAGAACAGCAGTGTCTTAGAAAATGGTAATAGATGGAGTGGGATATATATGTGGGAGCAAACCTGGAAAGCCCTTAATTACCATGTGCAAGGGATGTGGGGTTTTAACCAGCAGTCAATGGAAAGCAAACCAAAGCTCTGAAGAAGCCAATCATATGATTACATCTATCTTAGAAAAGAAAGTCTGTGGAGGGTAAACCTGAGAGAGAATGGGAGGTGGGGAAACCAGTTACAAGGCCATTGAAATAGTCCAGAGCAGGGACAGAAAAATTAAAGCTCATGAGCTAAATATGACTCATCACCTACATTTTAAAAAATATTTTATTTATTTATTTGACAGAGAGAGCACAAGCAGACAGAGCCGCAGGCAGAGAAAGAGGGGAAAGCAGCCCCCCCACCCCCACCAAGCAGGGAGCTTGCCAACATGGGCCCCATGGGGTTCAAATCCAGGACTCTGAGATCATGCCCTGAGGCCAAAGGCAGACACTAAACCAACTGAGCCACCCAGGTGCCCTCATTGCCTACTTTTATAAATGAAATTTTGTTGGAATACAGACAATGTTTGTACATTGTCAAGGGCAGCTTTCAGGCTACAGTGGCAGTCGAATGGTTACGACAAAGACTGTATGATCTACAAAGCCTAAAATACATGTTATCTGGCCCTTTATGGAAAAATTTACCAAACCCTAGTCCAGGGGAAAATGTGGTGTACAAAGCCAGGAAGGTACACTTGGAACCAAAAGAGAGGTAAAACTGAAGATCACCAGACACAGAAGTGGGGGAGAAGAAAAGAAGTTGATGGTTCTTGTGTGGATGACTAGGATGAGGGTATCGGGGAGGAACATTCTGGGGCGGGGGGGTTGGATAATGAGTTTGTTTTTTGGGGAAATTCTGGGTTGGAGATGTCTGTAAGTCATCTGAAATCAAATGCTGTCCAGTTCTATTACAGAGAGTTAGGACTCAAGAGAAAAGATGACGTGTGGGATAGCTGTGAAAAAATGTGAATGGGTGGCATGGCCTGTGTAGAATAAGACAAGGCCCAGGAGAGAATCCTGGGAAATACCAATATTTAAGAAGCAAGTGGAGTAAAAGAATCAGTCAAGGAAATGCTCATAAGCAATATGTAGACAGATAACTACAAAGTGGTGGCATGATTATATCACCAGGATAGAAGTTTCTGGAGAGCACAAACTGGTTCTTATTCATGAGGATGGGTCTCATACCATTTTAAAGGCAATCAGATATTGACTAAATGAATAAAACCACTGGATTGATATAAGTAATTTAATTGGCTTAGAATACTCTTATAATCAAAAAGAAAGGCCACAGAATTGGGAGGGATGATTCTGAGAAAAGAGTTGGGGAAAAGCAGGTATAGATTTATCTTATTTTTTTTAAAAAGATTTTATTTATTTTGACAGATAGAAATCACAAGTAGGCAGAGAGGCAGGCAGAGAGAGAGGAGGAAGCAGGCTCCCCACTGAGTAGAGAGCCCGATGTGGGGCTCGATCCCAGGACCCTGGGATCATGACCCGAGCCGAAGGCAGGGGCTTTAACCCACTGAGCCACCCAGGTGCCCCTAGATTTATTTTTATTATGAAAAAAATTCTGAATGACTATATAGAAAAATGGGTAGTATTCATCAGAAGATAAATGTATACAATTAAATATTAAAAATGTACATTACAAAGTGATTTATAAAGGTGTAATTATGTGTTTATATGTGTTTGAAAATATTGTTTATTTTGTAAATTAAAATGTACTTTGGGGGTCAGGGTAGGGGTCATTATGGGCTCATTTCTTCTTCTTCTTTTTTTTTAAGATTTTATTTATTTGAGAGAGAGCACAAGCGGAGGCAGGGTACAGAGGGTCAGACGGGGAAGGAGAAGCAGACTTGCCTCTGAGCAGGGAGCCCAATGTGAAGTTCGATCCCAGGACCCGGGGATCATGACCTGGGTGGAAGGCAGACACTTAACTGACCACCAGGTGCCCCAATTATGGGCTCATTTCTAAAAGAAAAGGATTAGTTCTTGACTTCTTTGCTATATTAGTCTGGACTCTTGGTTGCAAGTTACAGAAACGATACTCAAGTTAGCTTAGGCAAGAGAAGAAAAGGGTTGGCTTATAGAATCCAAGAGTTAAACACCCAAGTTGTACGGAAGTCAGAACAGTGAATACAGCTGTGTTCAAGGAGGAGCATGGGGCTTTCCCTGTTCATCTCAGATTCTCCCTGCAGGTGGACCTCATTCTTCTCTCATTGCAGACAGATTTTCTACACATGGTACAAAACACGACTTTTATGTGATATAGTTGTAGCCTTTTGGAAAAATTGACTCTCAAGAAAAACACCAGTCAAAGGCCCAATTACTTCAGTTAGGTTTTTTGTTTTTGGCTACAAAGAACAGAAAAACTCACGTACCACATAAATTGGTGCTTAATAAATATTTGTTGAATAGGAAGGAATAAAGCAAGAAAGCAAAAGAAAGTATTAAACTAGATCTTTGCTATCCAATATGGTAGCCCCTAGACATATGTGGCTGTTAAACACCTGAAATGTAGTTGGTTCAATTTAAGATATACACACCAGATTATAAGGACTTAGTTCTTAAAAAAGAACAGAAAACATCTCATTCCCTTACTCCTCTAGGTAAATGTTCACTAACCAGCAGTCAATAGGCCACATAGGTTTTATTCGGATTTTCTAGGTTTCAAAAAACCTTTCATAAAATGAATTAGAGCACTCAAAATTCAGATTTCACAAAATTTTCATTTTAGGTTTCTCTTGTAATACTGGAAGATACGTACATGTTCCTCCATCCCATTTGTGCAATTATTTTATCCTTTTGGGCTATTTGTTTTTAAAAGTCACCTAGTATTCTAATAGGCAAAGAATGAGTTAAGAAATAGCCACATGCCCAGGCCCTGCAACTGTGATTAGAGAGCTGATTAAGCACAGTCCTCCATCCTAGGGGAGCCTACTGTGGACAGAATAGGATTCGGGGGCAATCTTCATTGCACAATCTCAAATGTGTATAAAAATGGTTTCAATGCTCTTCTACCATTTACATTCATATTTGAAAGTGATGACATGGGGCACCTGGGTGGCTCAGTCGTTAAGCATCTGCCTTCTGCTCAGAGTCCTGAGATCGAGCCCCCCAATCAGGCTCTCTGCTCAGCGGGAAGCCTGCTTCTCCCTCTCCCACTCCCCCTGCTTGTGTTCCCTCTTTCTCTATCAAATAATAAACAAAATCTTTAAAAATAAATAAATAAAAGTGACGACATATAAATTTAATATATTTCCTTTACAGTATAATGTAGAGCTAGGAGCCTGACTCCAGAGTCAGATTGTCTACGTTCAAATCTCAGCAAATTATTGTGAACTCAAGCCAGTTCCTTAACCTATTTTTCACTTTCCTCAACTGTAAAATGAGGAGAAAATACAACCTACTTCATGGTTATTGTGAAGACTAATATAAATATCTAATAATAAATAACAGCACCTATCTCCTACTACAATTACAATTAGAAGGAAACAATCCAAAAGACATTTTTAGTGACTTTTTCAGGTTTATTTTTAAAAAGCCACTTCCAGGCGTCTCTTGGGATAAGAATAAACTGGCCCAATTCACCTATGCCCTCTGGGAAGGAAAATGATAGATTTATAATTATGCCCTGTGTTAATTTAAGTGCCACAGCAGCGCAGTGCAGAGTAGTTTGAGTAATCAAAGGCCACACATCTTGATTTTGGAAATCTCAAGTCAATTTCGTCATCTCACAGAAGGCTGAAGACCGGACCTTAGACGTGATTGATCCACTGTTAGCCCCTCATTCTACATAAGATAAAAGCACGGCTCCGGGGAGGTTCAATGATTTATCCAAATTCCACAAGAATTTTTTATTTATGGTCAAGCAAGTTAAGTCTAGCAAGTAATGACATCTTTACAGTCAGTGAATGCTGGCTCCTACTGGTCTTTAAGCGGTTTCCCAAGAAATGTAAGAAGGAAAAAACAGATAAAAGGGGAAAAAAAGTTTTTTTAAAAAAGGAGGTGGGGGTTGGGGGGTAAGGATGGAGCGAAGCAGCTGGAAGCTCCGAGATGCAACAAGGCTATTTTCACCGTTTGGGGGGTGGGGGGAGCAGTTTGCGCTCGCGAATTGGCTGGCCCGAGAACGGTGGTCAGAACTGCCCAGTTCTCACTCACACCCCTGTACACACAAATACTACGCCCCTTCCTGAGTGCCTGACTACAGCCAAAGAAGGAAGCCAGGTCCCAGGTGCACCAGCAGCCGCGCGGAGCCTACCTTCTCGCGCGCCGCCGCGGCTGCCGCGGAACTCCGGAGCGCGAACCTGGAGGGGGCAGAGAAGTTTGCGCGTTCAGGCGCGCGGCCTGGGGGTCGGAGGCCAGGGCTGGGTCGGTCCGCAGGCGAGGCTGGGGAGAGGGCGACCCTCAGTCGCCGCAGTGCCTCTTACCCGCTCGTGGTCCTCTCACACCGCCGGTCCGCAGGGCACACACCGAAGGCCAGCCCAACTCGCGGTTCGCGCGAAGTTCGGTGCGGGGAACCAGAGACACAGCGTCGCCATGGAGATGAGACCGCCGGCTGCTGGAGCCGGGGGAGCAGCGGAGGGCGGAAGGAGCGCTCGGGCGGAGGCGGGGCAAGCTGGGAGAGCGGCTGAGGGGCGGGGAGGAGGCAGGACGCGCCGGGGTAGCGCGGGAGGGCGCGAGACCCGAGAAGCCGGGCGGGACGAGTCTCCCGCTGGCCCGCCCGGCAAGCCTGAGGAGATGGTGCAAGCCCGGAACGGGGCAGAGGGGGTGGGGCAGGGCGAGCCCGGGGCGGGGCTGAGGGGCAGGGCAGGGGCGGGGCGGGGGCGGAGTAAGCTCGGGGAATCACAAAGGGGACGGGGCGAGAAACCCGGGTTCCAGGGAGCCCAGCTGTTCCGCCGCGCTGCGCATCAGGTGTACAAAATCTCGGACACAGGTCCGCACTTGCACACGTTACTTTGAGAAATGAAGAAAGGAGAGGGATTGGAACGTCGTTGTCCATACCTGATCCTTTTCTTGGCAGGGAGAGGGAAAAGGGGGGGGGGTGTGTGGCCTCCTTCCTGTTTTAAACTTGTGCAGTAGAAGTCTTGAGTTGGGAGAGAGGTTTATCCCTAGATGTGGATGAACAAATGTCGCCTGCAGGACTTGGTCCCCCCCTTGAGGTCGCCCCAAGAAAATTAAGAATTTCCAGGGGGTCTTGGACCCTCCTATTCCACCGGCGGGGGACAAGTCCTAGAATGTGAAATTGACCTCGGCCAATGAGAGGTTTTACGTCTTAAATAACTGTTTGGGTCACAAAAGGGGGTGGGGGAGCACTTCTATTAGAAAATTCTAATTGTCCCTTAAGCTTGGCTTCTAGGAAGGAATTGGCTGCTTTTCTCCACTTGGGATGGGGAATTCTCTAGGATCGATTTGTTGCTAGGCAACAGGTTTTAAAGGATGCCCGTTTGTTGGAATCAAATCTGGATTCGAAGTTCACTAAGTAGCCACATGATCTGAGGTATAATAGCTATTTAGCCTCTGGGGTTAGGTACCTTTTTGGGAATATGTACTTTGGTAGATTGTGTGCTTCAAATAACAAAGTATATAAAGCTCTGACATGTAGAAGGTGCTTTAAAAAATGGTAAATTTTATCATCATCCTCATCAAAATTGAACAGCTTGGATCATTTCAGGAACCAAGGATATAGAGACTTAGTTATCTTTAAATTATCTTAATCATTTGTCCATGTTCCCTCAATCTCCTTGGATTCCTGGATGAAGGGAAGGAGGCAAAGGAAAAAAAAGCCAGAATGGAAAATTTTTAAGAGCTCAATGAGTTATTGACAAATACATACCCAGTTTGATAAAGACATAGAAAACTATTATCTCCACTATTACAGGAACACCATTACATCGCTGATGTATTAAGTTTGAAGCCTTTTTGTTCAAGCAAGACAAAGGGAAATTCATTATATTTTTCTCTCAATACCCTCAAAACATTAGTTTTGATGAATTAGCTTAGTACTGATAAATGAGTAATGTCTGACTAGCTATCCCCATTATCCTACTTCACAGAGATGTAACAAAACCTCATATTTAACTGATCAAACTTCCTCTTCCTTCCCCTCTTTCCCCCAACAGAAGAGCTCAAGTCCATTTGTCAAATGCAGTGTTTTCAATGTTTATTTATTGTTTCTGAGAGGGGCAAAAATGGTTTAATGACCTTGGAGAATAAATGTATTATCTCTTAAGTGATTACTTAAGGGGTGCCTGGGTGGCTCAGTCAGTTAAGCGGCTGCCTTCGGCTCAGGTCATAATCCCAGGGTCCTGGGATCAAGCCCCATATGGGGCTCCCTGCTCAGTGGAGAGCCTGCTTCTCCCTCTCCTTCTCCCTCTGCCTGTTGCTCTGCCTACCTGTTCTCTCTCTCTAACTCTCTGTCAATTAAAAAAAAAAAAGTCTTAAAAAATCTTCAAAACATTTTTAATGGCCATGTAATGTTATATAATACATGTAAGCCACAATTTATTCATAATTTATCCAAGCAGTTCCCAATGTGGAAATTTCCAACTTTTCTCTGGTAATTCTTTAAGAACATTTATTGAGTGCTTGCTATATATTAGGCACTGTGCTAGGCATAAAACTAAAGTAGTGGACAGTAACTATAAAAAGAAGGTTTTGATGAACATCTTTGTAAATAAATCTTTGATAGCATCTTTCATTCGTAGACTAAATTCCTAGGACAATGAAAACAGAACTTCAAAAAGCATTTTCCCAGCTTCAAAGGCAGACTTAAGAAATAAAATTCGGAACTGTAAAATATTAACTTTTTGGAAAATTACCAAAAACAGAATTAATATTTATTTTGTGCCAAGTGTGAACTTACTCAGAAGATGCTTTCTCGTTAGTGGCTGTGAAACATCAAGGGTATTTGAAGTGTATTGACTTTGGCTTCCACCTCTAATTCTTTCCAGGATTTGCAGGTTTTCACAATAGTGTGAGATTGTTTGAAGTATATGCAAAGTGCCCTATTTCCTCCTTTCACAGTTAAAATGTTAACTATTTTATTTCCAGCTTTCCTCTTGTAAACATAAGGCTTTTTTTTTTAACATCTGTTTCATTTACTTTCCTGTGTGAAACATTTTGTATCTTCACACTTTTTAACCTGAAAGCAGATTTCTTTCTTCTAAACCCAAGTTACAGGATATACTATACTGTATGTAAAAGACACTGGATTTAACATATCCTTAAGTTAATTTTGGCCAAGAAGCATCATGTAAATTAACCAGTGTATTTAGGGGATTTCATAATAGAGATTAAAAGCAATAACCACTCCCCAACACACATGCACACACACCCCTTACTAATCTTTGACAATTGCATGTTTATCTGTAAGGTTGGACCGTATGAAATAACCATTTGTGGATTAAACACAGCCAAATCATGACAACTTTATATGGTTCCATCTATGTAAATATTTCATTAACCAGTTTATAATTTTTCAACTCTCTCCAAATATTTAACTTCCTGGTTGTCATACTGAGAATATCCTTTATCATTGCGCAAGGACTGTGTTTATTCGACTTTCACAAATATTGGAATCTAGTCCAGAAAGGGCCATAAAATGTTTGACTATTATTTCAGAGACAGTAGAGGGAGCCTGGAGCCAAAACATTATTTTAAGCCTCATGTTAATGATGATTGTCTTCCAATTCTTGACATGTGGATGAATTTAAATACTAGTATATATGTGAAATAGCAATCTTTAAAAAAAAAGTTGTAGTTAAAAGTTGTAGTTAAAAAAAAGTTAATCACTTTTTTTTTTAAGATTTTATTTATTTGACAGAGAGAGAGATAGCAAGAGCAGGTACACAAGCAGGGGGAAGTGGGAGATGGAGAAACAGGCTTCCCATGGAGCAAGGAGCCTGATGAGGGCTGCAGGGCTTGATCCCAGGACTGAGATCATGACCTGAGCCAAAGGCAAGAGGCTTAACCCACTGAGCCACCCAGGCACCCCTAAGTAATTACTTTAAAAGATGGGCAGGGTAAGGTTGGCTGCCAGTTCAGGCCAGGCCCCATCAGGGTTCACACTGGGACCACCCTGAATCTCATTGCTTTCTGCTCTTCTCTGCATGATGCTGGAGCCTGCACATGCCAGGATGACATATCTGGGCTCCACAATTTTCCCCTTTCACTCCATAATTAGATCACCCATTTCTGTGAGGATTCTATCATGATTATTTCATTGGAACCTCAAAATATGTTACCATCTCCAGTGGTACGTCTTAATTTAAAGTAACTGTAGTTTAGCAGATCACTTCCTCCAGACATGTAAAGAGGCACTTTGATCCTGTCTTCAATCATATCCTTTTAGAAAAAAAGTTTCTAATAAATTACCAATCGTTTCACAGAATGGGAAATTTCATTAATATTAATTAAAAATGTTGTCTCTTCAACTACCACATGATCTCCCTGATATGAGGAAGTGGAGATGCAACGGGGGTGGGAGTTAAGGTGGTAGGAAAAGTAAAAATGAAAGAAGATGGGATCGGGAGGGGGAAAAACCAAAAGAGACTCTTAATGTCATAAAACAAACTGAGGGGGGTGGGGGGAAGGGGGGTTGGGTGAGGGTGGTGGGGTTACATCATATGTTTAAATAAAGCTTAAATAAAGTAAAAAAAAAAAAAA